>CAJNJA010013637.1:0-12570 GCA_905231915.1 Symbiodinium necroappetens | reverse complement strand
GTCGACAAGCAAGTGGGGCAAGTGGGGCAAGATGACCAAGATGACCAACATTGCTGGCAATCTTGCGTTTAACCAAGGTTGACCAGGATTGCCAAAACTACCCAGATTGCCAAGACGGATCTGCAAAATAATTGTTCTAAATTCCCGGCACAATGTGCTACTGCTACTGCTACTGCTACTGCTGCAACTGCTACTGCTGCTGCTGCTACTCCTGCACCTGCTCCTGCACCTGCTCCTGCTCCGGCATGTACTCCGCCTATGACTACGGCTGCGGCTACGACAACGACTGCGGAAACGACGACTGGGGCAAGGGCTGCAGCGACGACTAAGACCACGACTGCGAGTACGGTACCCTGTCCCTGTAACGGCTTCCACCCGCCTTCATGAGTCACACACATGCGACTACGCCTGGGGCTTCAACTACGTCTACGACTAGTGACTAGACTACGGCCAGCCCACGACTACGACCACGACCACGACTGGCACTGCGACTGCAAGCTCCGGCGGTCGATTCAGAGTATGCTGCTGAACGATGCTGCACCAAACCGTGATCCTTAACCCGAAAAACCCGTTCCGAATTGAAACTCCACTAGAAGCGAAGGGTCCAGAAGGACCTGTGCAGTCGCATGACTTTGCTCCACAGCTGCAATCAATACCTAGACCCATTGCGGGGTAATTGATGTAGAAGCAATCTAGCACGAGCAGTCCGAAGCTAGGAAGCCGACAGGAAATCTGTTACACTCTCCCTTCATCGCCCCTGTGTATCTATACAATCTACACTATGGTACACCCCAACCCCCACAAATCCCGATTGTGACCGATAAGGCCCGTAGAATGCACTCTCCGACTGGGCCGGCCTGCAGCCGACAGGAAGGTTGAGACAAGAAGGATCCTGAGGTCTCCTAAACTCTGCTGCTTGGATCCTAAGCCTCAAACTCCTAAGACCCTAAACCCTACAGCCGAACCGGGGATTTAGGGGTCCGGCTCCGGGTTTGCGGCCATGTCGGAGTTCGAAAGAAACCCTGCCCGTCCCAACATTCGGGGGTGTAGGCTTCAGACGTTTAGGGTTTAGAGGTTCAGGGTTGAAGGTTTATAAGCTTTAGAGGATTAGGGTTGTTCCGCTACCATTTAGCGGTCTAGGGTTTCTCAACTCACGGTTGAGTTTTACCTGTTTGAACGGAACCCGAGAACTCTGTTCAACCCGCCGTGCCTCAGAAGAGGTCTAGAACGAAGTGCCTGGCGGTGCTCTGATCTCTTGTAAATGTTCTGCACCAGTCCCGCTACGTACAGTGTCTTGTCTAGTGTGAAAGCAAGCTTTCGGGTAAAATACTGCATCAACACCGCGTCTTCCTGATAGGTGCGGGCCAGCAGCGGCAGGCTAGCAGGGGTAACAGTTTGCCCTGATCTAGCCCTTGGAGCGCTTTGCAGCCTTCAGTATGAGGCTGCGTGCGTACTTACACGACATTGGCATACCAACTACTTCGTGTCACAGGAGTGGAGGAGATATAGTTGTGGGTTCCCGCTGTTCTTCCAACCTCCAGCAAACACCAAATCAGCAAAAAGATCTCTGACGCCTAAACCACACTCGAAAGCCTCAATCTCGTGAAAGCCATGGCCATGGCGTTCAGTACTCAGCATTCGCCCCCAGCGGCTCTGCCCACAGGGGTCCTACTATGGAGCGCCTTTGGCGTTTGGGGCTTGGTTTCGGCTTCTTCCATGGTCCATGGTTTTTAAACTTTGGGGCTTTGGCGCACCTCTATGTTCTGCATCTTCCAAGGTGTGTAGAAACTCGACAAGTCACAACACCCCAAAGCTACCAGCCCTGACGCGAAACTCAAAACTCATCCCTAAAACACAACCCGCCAAACCCAAACCCAAAACCCCGCACCCACCAAGAGACCCCAAACCCTCAAAAAATGGAATCCTGTGATGCCACCAACAAAGCCTTCAACGCAAAATAACTTGTTTGCCCCTTTCCCTAAATCCAAAACCTAGTTACTTGTATCCGATAGAACCCTAAACCCTAAACCCCTAAACCCTTAAATCCCTAAACCCTAAACCCCTAAACCCTAAGCCGTAAACCCGTAGCACCTAAACCCGAAACCCTAAACCCTAAAGCCGAAATCCTAAAACAACTCCACCCCTAAGCCCTCAACCCCTAAACCCTAAACCCTGAAAACCCTAAACTCCAAGGCTTCGAACCTGGGTCACCCCCGCGCCTCCGAGCCGGTGGCAACGCGACCGGCGAAGCGAAGAAGGAGCCCAAGACCTCCGCTTGGGCTCTCCGGTTAAGGTCTTAAGGGTTAGGGTTTAGGGCTTAGGGCTTAGGGGGTTTAGGGTTTAGGGTTGAGGGCTTTAGGGTTTAGGGCTTAGGGTTTAGGGTTTAGGGCAGGGTTTCAGGGTTTATATTTAGGTTTCTGCAGGGGTTCTTCGGGGGTTTCTAAAAAGTTTCTGCCAGGGTTTAGGGTTGAGGATTTCTACAAAGGTTCTTGAAGTGCGTATACAAGGGTTTTGAGGAATTGATGTAAAGGTTTCTACAAGGCACCATATTGGTTGCAAGGGGATTCTAAGCTTTCTTCTTTCCGGCTGAGGGTTTTGGGCTGAGCACAAGGCTTCGTGGCTTGGGCCACGGCTATGGTTCAGACTCCAGGGTTTCGGGATTTAGGGTTTAGGGTTTAGGGTGTAGGGTTTGCAGTAGGGTTTAGGGGTTTTCAGGGGTTTGGGGTTTAGGGTTTAGGGGTTTAGGGGTTTAGGGGTTTAGGGGTGTAGGGGTGGAGGGGTTAGTGGTTAGGGTTTAGGGGTGTAAGGGTCTAGGGTATAGAGTAAGGCTAAAAGGGCCCTAAACCCTAGCTAAACCCTAAAACCCCCAAAACGTGGGCCGCTGAATTCTCGGGGTACCGGTTGGGGTTCTACACTTAGGAATGCCATTACCTAAGACCCTAAACCCTAAACCCTAAACCCCTAAACCGCTAACCCTAAACCCTAAACCCTAAACCCCTAAACCCTGAACCCTGAACGAAAATTTCCCGAATCCGCCCAAAGGGTTCCACAGACTCTACGAGCGTTCCATAAATTCTACCAAAGGTTTCCATGGATTCGAAAAGTTTCCACAGACTCTGTAAGGGTTCCATGGATTCTATACTGTAAGGGTTTAGACAAGGGTTTAGGATAGGTTAAGGAGAAGAGTTTAAATGTCAGATTCCAGTCTGGGGCTTCGGGCGTTGGGGTTTAAGGCTTGGGGGCTTGAGGAGTTTAGGGTTGAGGGCTCGGGAGTTCAGGAGTTTGGGTTTGTGGGTTTGGGGCGTCGGGTGCAACCGGTTTGTGATTTCGGAGGGGGAGCTTTGGCTTAGGGGTAACGGGTTCGGGTCTTGGTGATTGATTGCCAGGGCTTTGAGGGCACAGGTTTCAGGGGCTTCTGGTCGGGTGTGAATTGCGCGGGGCTTGCCGACGGAAGAGGAAGGCACAAAGATGACAAGGCGGACCGTGACAACGACAATGGATATTGCAATGCCCAATAGTATGTAGACAGGCAGTATCTTCAGCAGACGAGACAATCACTAGTCACTACTACCATGTTCATTGTCATGGAATAGCCATCGCAAGCTGCTGGCCCCGAATGTGTTGCTCGGTCTCGGACACAAGAAGCAGGCAGCTGCTGCAATCTGGCCGAGTGAGATAGCACAGCAGTAGCCTTAGAATCCATAAACCCGATATCTTTACTATCTTCGTAGCCACAAGGTCCCACACACCACAAGAACCCCCCCCAAGCTGCATGCGCATAATAAGAGAGCAATCCTGCGCGCGCAGGGCACGGTTGCCCTGGAAGATGTTAGCCCTTTTTTTCGTGCTTTTATGGGAAGAGGCGAGCTTCCAGGTACGAGAAGCAAGGAAGTGTATTCAGGTTTCCTGGCCAGCGTTTTTTCGGACTCCTTCGGAGTTTCTAGACTGCTGCTGTAAACTTTCTGGACTCAGAGTTTAGGCTTGAACAAGCCGAACTTCCAAATCCTGGATCCGACCAACCAAAATCTAATTCCGGCATCACGACCCTAGGCTAAACTCGACGTCACAATCCTGAGCTAAATCCGACATCGCAGTCCGCAGATCCGACATCCTACACCTGGAAAATCCTGAATCCGGAATCCTGACACCGAAATCTTGGACGCGTAGAGTTGGATAGCCGGAAGAACAATACAGGCTCTGCACTGTCTATGAGATGCCACCGCTCAGTGGCAAGAACGACAGCAATGCACGAGCTGTAAGACTATTGCCGCTCGTAATTACCAGGTTGTGGTTGCAACTGTTCTCCTGCGCATGGCGTTACCATCCTGAGCGTGCTACTAGTCGAAGCAGCACCAGCAACAGCAGGCGGAGGAGGTGGAGCTGGAGGAGTAAGAGCACGAGCAGCAGAAGTAAGCAGCCTAGTACTAGTACTAGTACTGGTACTAGTACTAATACTAGTACTAGTACTAGTACTAGCAGCAGCAGTAGTAGTAGCAGCAGCAGCAGCAGTAGTAGTAGTAGTAATAGTAGTAGCAGTGGTAGTAGTAGTTGTTGTTGTTGTAGTCGTCGTCGTCGTCGTTGTCGTCGTCGTCGTGGTTGTTGTTGTTGTAGGGAAGAAGCCACAGCAACCAAACTCAAGCCACAAAGAGCTTAAACCAAAAAGAGTTGAGTGCCCACATGTACATCTAAGTGTATAGACATGTGAGAGCGCATGCAAGACAAGTCTCTCCATTGCCACTAGTGTCCGCTTGCTTGTTCTTGAAATGTAAGACAAGTCTCTCCATTGTCACTAGTGTCCGCTTGCTAATGACAGATCTGTCCATATTGTCTGAAGTCCTCGTCTGCATCAGAGTCTGGCATGATGTCATCATTCGTCGTAGCAGCAGTTTTCGACGATTTGGCTCATTTCGGCTACACAGAACCTCGACCTTCCACCTTTGCAGAGAAGGCAGAGACTGCAGGGAGTTGCTGCTTACTTGCAGGACACAGTCTAGATGACATGTTTTCTGCGTCTTCCAAATGGTGTGCCAGAATTATGCACCCTACTGTAAACATGCACGAGATGTAGTGCACAACCTCCAGCGTAACCATGGTCCGCCATGCTGGAATGGACTTACGAGCAGGCCGCCGAGGCACTTCAGGCCTGTGATCCGGCATGCTTGGTGGCCTCTGACGTGCTGGACTCTTGCGCCAGGGCCATCGCACACCCGGCGCCTCGGCCTGTACACTTTGCTCACGCATGCCCGCGCTGTGGCGGAAAACTTGGCAAGAGATGTGAAAGAGATGCTAGCGTGGTGACTTCCAGCGGTGTGGTCACTGTCATCCATGGTTGCTTTCGCTGTTCTGCCCGAACGTGCCCGCTGTATGGACTGCTCATATGGGCTAACTTCGTGTCACGTGACAAGGTTCGCGAGTGGCTGGATGGTCCGTCTGGCGTCTGGCCGGGCAGTCACCGAGATGTGTGCATGTTGTCGCCGAATTTCGGCGTCACCAACAGCTGGCATGAACAGTTCTCCTTGCGGATGCTCAAGCAGCACGCATCCTGGACGTCTGAAGCACAAGTCTTGGGTCTGGACTCAGTGTTTCCACGGGCGGCGCCTCGCATGCTGGAAGAGGCATGGCTGAAGCTTCAGCTCAGAAAGCGTTGGCCGAAAATTTCTGCGGACCCGTTCCTGCTCAGCGAGCCCTTCGCCATCCAATTTGCCAAGTGTATCTTGGAATATTTGTACCAGAAATAATAATAGTAATAGTAACCCTCATGAAAATACTGACGCTGATAAAATCTTTTCCCTTGTCTACCTTCTGGTTGCCTTTCGAGCCTGTTGCGGGTTTAGGGCGGCGGTTCCCGAAGCTTGCACAAATGCTGGAACCAAGGCAAAGACCAGTACGACCGTTGCATGGCCAGGGCGCGAAGCCAGGCAGCAGGACAGCCGACACTGATCGTCATAGACGGGAACCAGAAGATGACGCGTCCCACTTGCTGCCAGTTGATGTCCTCCATCCAGCAAGTGGAGGGCACCAATCTGCACTTTTACCAGGATTGTGGCGAGAGCCCTGTCTTCAAGGGCATCTTCTGCAAGAAGCATTTGCCGCCGCCGCCTCTGGCAAGAGCACGCGGCAAGCGGCTGGCCGCAGAGCAGGTGCGAGTGAGCAAGCGACTCTGTTTCGCTGCGGAACCTGCTACGCTCCTGCAGGCACACTGTGCCGGAGCTGCGATCGCGACACCGCCGCCGTTGCAGCTTGCAGTTGCAATGCGAGCCACATCTCAGGCGGCCTACAGACAGCGTGGGGGAATCGCAGATATCGATACGGATGCCTGCGGTGACTTCGTCACGTGCAGAACATCCAAAATGCCGCGGCGACTCAACCGACGATCCGGGGGCTGGCTGCTTGCGTGCACCAGCGATGGCATGGTGACTTCCCTGATGGAGTTCCTGGGAGGTGAGTCACTCACCCAAAGAGCAGTTTTTATATCCCAGATTCTGGCGCAGCATCCAACCGTACAGACAATAGTGCATGACGACGCTTGCCACCTCAGGCGCTTCATGCAGCGATGGATGTCCGACTACCCCCACCTTTGTTTTCCGGCCCTTCGATTCATCGTCGATCGCTTCCACTACAAAGGACATACAGACAAGTGGTGCCGTGACAACTGCTCTCCAACGCTTCCGGAGCATGAGGAGATTCTCCAGAATGTGAACACAAGCGGTTGCGAAATTTTGTTTCAGTGGTTCTCGCAGTACAAGCACTCCTTCCGACACATGACCCGGCTTGTTGGCCACTTCTTCGTCACGGAGCTCGTCGACATGCATAACAGCGCACAGGCGGCCCGGAAGCGGCCTGCGCCGGGGGTGCAGTGACATGTCACTTTCGCGGCATTGGTTCACTGCCTATGACGGTCCATGGAGACACTCGCGGAATGCCTGAACTTTCGGACGATGCCACATTCCTAGCACAACAGACCATGCAAGAGGTGTGACTTGGAAGCTGGTCGTACGCCGTGCGCAAAAAAAGCTGCCTTGGCATGACATCTCTTCCTTCAGGGAGGCGTGCCGCCAAACAGGAATCACAAACCTAGGGCCACAGCCTATATGTGAAGCACGGACTAGTGCCGTTTGGTGTCCTACTGTTCGACCAAGCCGTCCGACGTCTTGCACTTGTACTCGACCTCAAACGCGCCCAGTGTGGAAAACGTTTCGTAGGTCTAGAAGACAAAATCCACAGGCTCCTTATATTCAACTTGGCCAAGCAGTCGAAAGACCTAAGGATCCACAGTAAATTAGCCGCGGTAGCACTGGAACCAGTAGCAGCAGAGGGACAGCCAGACCCAACTGAACCTCCTTGCAGTGGCCACATGTTAGCACGCAACCTGTGCAGGAAGCCTTAACAAACGACCTAGCAAAGCGCCGCTGCGGCGCCATGGGGCGGACCGAACGGTTGGAAGATGCTTGGAGACTCGTTAGAGAGGGCTTCACCGTCAAGGACGTCTTCGGTGATCAAGGCGCTATGTTCCTGGAAGAGACCGGGGCGAAGTGCTGCCTTCACCCATTAGCAGTGGCCATGCCCGTGATGACGGCCCTGGCAGCTCTCACGAACGGCGCGGCCGTGCGCTTGTGGTCCGAGCCAACCCCGCTGTGCATTGCCAGCATCCTCGTGAATCCACCTCAGTCCAGAAAATCCCAGACAGCAGCAATTGTCCGAGAGATGGGTCGGGTGCTCGACGAGTTTTCGGAGCAAATGACGAAGAAACAATCGGCAGAGATGGAAGCAGGGTCGGAGGGGCCTCTTGACGAGGAGAAACCGCCCTCCTGCGTGCTGGAAGGTTTTACGCCGGAGGCCGCTTGATTTCCATAGCCTAAGACGGGGATCTTTTGAATGCTCTTCGTAATAGCCCGCTGCGATTTCCATAGCCTAAGACTGGGATCTTTGCAATGCTTTCCCCAATAGCAGGCTGTGATTTCCATAGCCCTACCCTGGGATTTTTTTTGATGCTCTCCACAGTAGCACGCTGTCATGTCCATAGCCTAAGACGGGGATCTTTTGAATGCTCTCCACAATAGCCCGCTGTGATTTCCATAGCCTAAGACCGGGATCTTTGCAATGCTTTCCCCAATAGCACGCTCAGATTTGCATCTCTGAAGCTAGCTTCCACGGCCGCTGACTAGGCTTTGCTACCAAAAATCCTGCCAGAATGAAACAACCCCCAAAGACCCCTGACTATAGGATGTTTTGTAGCAGTTCCGCTCCCAGTTCTAAGATATGACAGTTACTCTCTAGCATCTACACACCCGCAGACGCCTGCCGGTAACATCTTTTACAGAAAAAGCAATCCCAAAATTCAATAACGCGCTAAGTGTGCCTTAGTTTGCAGCGCTGACAACTCGACAGGGTTCTTGGTTGCGGTTACGGTGGTGGTGCAGCCTGACGAGGCTTTCTTCGAGGCGGTCTCCGGCGACTACGGCAAGTGCAAGCGAGCGAAAGGTCGCGGCGGGCGCGGCTCGGGGAGTGGTTGTGGTGTCTTTGGGCGGCTGGCCAACATCGACGAGTGCTACCCATCCTTCCTGGCGTTCGGGCTCATCGACACTGACCAGAAGGGCAAGACTGGCGTCAACACGCACACCTCCGTCCTCAATCGTTTCCTCCAATCCGGCGGTGCGGCCAAAGCCACCAGAAGTGCTGGCGCGTATGGGGGCGCTAGTGCACCCAGAGTCTCCTTCGGACTGGTCGGTAATGCCCACCCATCCATGGCGTTTTCCATGGTAGACGGTAGCACCGGATGCCAGGTCGCAGCCGCTCACGATCGGTTGCTCTTCTACACAGCAAGAAGGGTTGTACCGCACGAAGATGTGAACGAGTCGGTAACCGTCCGAGGGCCTCGCTACATCTGGACAGATCTCCCCCGCGAGCTCGCCGATCTTGCCGGATTAGGCGACCTTCTGAATGACCCAGAGAGAGCTGCGGTTTCAGGCTGGATTTGGGTTTTTTTCACAATAGACGCGTAAAGCCACTCTGGTCTTTCCCGACCCTGCATGCTGCAAATTTACAGCTTACCAACCCCATATCCTTCTGTACCACAGTACAGGCAGTGTTCGTGTCAGCACCATTCCGTGTCTCACTGCGCCGTCAGGTCTGAACAAGGTTGCGGACAGCCCGGAGCACGGACCAGAGTACGCTTTCAACTTGCCGGACGGGGTGGCCAGCCGTTTCCGCTACACAGTGGAGGACGGCGTGCCGTAATTGAGTCGTCCTAGCCCTAAGGGTCCAAGTAACCAAATGTGGAATATTTTTTTCCCCTATAACCATACTTACAATTATTCCTTCTATAGACACCTGAAATACCTCGTATTCGGGCACTCTGGACCCTCAGGGTTGGGTACTGTTAGCAAAATCCCATATACCCCTTCTTAGAGGATTCTGGCAGGCTCTTTCTTCTCTGGCCCCTAAACCCTAAACCCTCAACCCCAAACTCTACATCCTAAACCCGAAACCTAAAGCCTGCACCCGAAACCCGAAACCCTAAACCCTGGTATGCTACTCAGTGGAGGACGGCGTGCCGTGGGCGCAGTTCCGGGTGCCTAATCGAGACATAGAGGATCATGCAGAGCTTTCCGTCCGAGCTGGGGCAGTCCGAGTAGTGGAAAGGTTCACTGCGCCACACGAGGCCCAGCACTCCTAGCACTTAACTTACACCGACAAGCCCCTGCAGCCTCAAAGACCGAAGCGCTGTCCACCTGCAGGTCTTGGCGTTCGACCAAAGTGGCCGTGGAGCTTTCCTCGCCTACCAGACGTTGCTCTCTGTGCGTGCAAACGCTGCTGCGCAGGCCGGGCAGCTTCGGCACAAATCCATGGGCAATCAAATGTTTATAATATGTTTACCTGGAGATTCGGGGTACGTATGACTAGAATATAAAATACCTATAACCTACATATAGCCATAGCAACTGTAATTAAAGAAAACTTTAATGAGCTGAGTATAACTACAGTCTACAGTTTTACTCTATTTACAAGTACCCTGAACCTCCCGACTCTTATCTGCGCTGGAGATCCATGTGGAAACATATGTTACTGCCATGAGGTCGGCAGCGACGCCCTGGCCACGCGAATGAGCATTGCCCCGTGGCATCTGGGTATTTTGAGCGCTTTAATGTACGTCTTCGATGTCTTCGTGGGAAGCTGCGGAGCGCCTGTAGCCGCTGCTGACGCAGTCTCCCGGTAGCCAAGTGTTTCTGAACTTGTCCTCGTCTTTCGCTTCCGAGGTGTTTCCGAAGATGTCCCCTGACTAGAGACTGCAGTAGTGAACAGTAACATGTTCTGGAGGTGCTGATTTCGGAGCAGCATGTTTGTCGCGCATGGGCGCTACTACAACTGCTCTTGCAGATACGGAGCGTCTGGGGCAAGCAAGAAGAGGAGGGCGTGAAACCATGTTCAGTGAAAGTTCCTCCCCGGGACTTTCATGCTATGGTTGGCAAACATTGCAGCCTGCCCACTGAGCCCATGGCCGCATTTCCTGCCACACAGCCCTACCATGAGAAGCCACCAATTCCCACAGAAAAGGATGCCGTCAAACAACTTTTGACAGGCAAGGATTTCGACGATTTCCTGAAGAAAGGGTACGGTGCCTATGGAGCGTCCGCGCAGTCAGTCCAGTCCTTTCTCACGGATCGGGAGATAATGCGGAGAACCGTTCTTCGCGGAAAACCGAAGGTGGCCTGTATGTCATGGAAGTTTCGTTTAAGGTTTAGGCTTTCGGGTTTGGGGTTTACCGCTTAGGGTTTAGGGTTTAAGCTTTAGGCTTTAGGGTTCACGATTCAGGCTTTAGGGTTTAGGGCTGTGAGTCCCATACCCCTACTCTGTGATCTTTCACATGGAATGCCTTCTCCAACAGCAGGCTGCGATTTGCATACCCTTGCCGAGGGATCTTCTGAATGCTTTCCCCCATACAAGGCTGTGATTTCCATAGCCCAACCGAGGGATCTTCTGAACAGTTTTCCCCATAGCGGGCTCTGACTTCCATAGCCTAACCGAGGGATTTTCTGAATGCTTTCCACAGTAGCAAGCTGTGATTTCCATCGCCTAGCCAGGGATTTTCTGAATCCTTTCCCCATTAGTAGCCTTTCCTTTCCATTGCCCAAGCCATCAAGCCATGGATGTTTTCAATGTTCTCCTGGCAATAGGGATCCAAATGGGAATTTACCTCTTTGTCTCAAACTGATACAGGTGACCTACAAAGATCTCTCTCTCCGCAAGAACGAGAAGACAGCGGACGGCAAGAAGAAACTTTCTGTGCCGAAGGAGACATGGATTCAAGTGATGCGGGCCGGCCTGGCGGAGCACCCCATCGGCAAGATCACCGCCGACGCAAACCCCGTTGTCGAGTTCAGCTCCATTCCCCCAGACGAAGCGCCGCGTGTGGCTTTCCACAACTTCTTGGTGGATCTCTGCAACGTCTCCGTGCGCCAGTTCGCGGAGACCTTGGCGGCCACCAGCTCCAGACCCAAAAAACGGGCCAAGCAAGAGGAGGCAAGTGAGTGTGAGGAGGACGACGAGGCCGACACGTGACACAGGGGACGTGCACGGCGGAACAGAAAAAACGACAGCCTACATCAATCAGTTGTCCCTTCAGCTCGTGTCCTTATTTTGGTCTTGCTCCTGGGCAGATTCCCTACATACTTTTAGGAAGGAATATAGGACTATGTCTTAGACCATACTAAGGAAACTAGACTAAGGGACAACTGACTGATGTTTTCGGAGATCAAGGACCCAACTGAGCAGACTTCTACGGAAACCATGCACCCTGAATCCTGCCAACGTACTGAAAAACGACTCCTCTTGTACTAATGACAATACTATGGCCCCTCGCTGCATAATATGCCACTTCTACATGCTGCGCCTCGCCGTGCCTTGCTGGCCTTTTCGGCCGGGAGCGGAAAGGGGGGAGTGTGCACGTGCTTTCCTTGGTGCGCGCCCCCCGCCAAGCCCTAAACCTTCAGCCTGCCCGTGAACCCCGTCAGGTATGTCTTCGTCTTCGTCTTCCTCGTGTTCGCCTTCGGGCTTCGCTTGGAGTGTGCCCCCAGCCGCGACCTGAAACTCAAAGCACAAAGCCTTCCCTTCAACCCTCCAGGTACTTCATCATCTTCCACATGCTGTTCCTCAACAACGGCTTGCCGGCCTCCCTTGTTGGCACGCTGTCTACCATTCTAGCATTCTTCTTGAGCCTCACTGGGCTTTTGCCGGTTTGGGCTGGCGAAAACAGTGGATATATTTGGTGCACCCCTGCTGGACTACTTGCCTACTACAGGGCTTTACTGCTCTAGAGGTGGGAGTTTCCGAAATTTAGGGTACCTTATTTTCGGGTCCTTCTCACAGGGATCCCCTAAACCCTAAACCCTAAACCCTACTATCTAGGATACTTTGGTCGGGTCCTTTTTTTCTTTCTCGGACCGCCCTGAGGTCACGGAAGCTGGCTTTCCAAGACATTGCCTGCATACATCAGACGGAGTCCCGGTTGAAAGCCGAGGCCCTGCTAAGCATCTCGGTCGGCTCCTCAGACCACCGGAAGGGTTTAAAGGA
>CAJNJA010013635.1:0-12571 GCA_905231915.1 Symbiodinium necroappetens | reverse complement strand
CTACTACCACTACCACTACCACTGCCACTACCACTGCCACTGCCACTGCCACTGCCACTGCCACTGCCACCACTACTACTACTACTACTACTACTACTACTACTGCTACTACCACTACCACTACTGTACCACCACCAGCACCACCACCAGCACCACCACCACCGCCGCCACCACCACCGCCACCACCAGCACCACCACCACCGCCACCACCAGCACCACCACCAGTGCCACCACCAGCACCACCAGCAGCAGCAGCACCACCACCACGACGACGACGACTACGACTATTACTACTAGAGCGTAGCCCTGTTCAGGAGCTGCCCCCGAAATTCAGGCACAATGTTCAGGAACTCCCTGTCACAATTCGGGACCGGGGCTAGCTACCCCGCCACCAGGAAGTGAAACTGCCTCAACCGGATTAAGTGGGGACAAAGTGCCAAACTGGAGTGCTTTTTCTCTCTCTAATCTTTTCTCTCTCTAATCTCTGTGTGCACGAAAAGACGGCGAGCCTGGCGTAAGAGCTTGCCTTTAAGGCGATACATGCATAATATGCATATACATATATATATACACATATACATATACATATACATATACATATACATATACATATACATATATATATATAGAGAGAGAGAGAGAGATTGCACTTCGAAGGATGAACCTGAAGGCCTGCGTCCTGTAGATGCACAAGGAGCGCCAGAACGGTCTTATGAGCTACGAGCAGATCTCGCCAGGAATTGTGTAAAATCAGATCATCCGCGAGTCCAGCCCCCTGGGGCAGTTCTTGTGTTTGGCCCCTGTTTTGTTGGGATCTTTCATGCCTGATCCCGTCCTCGCCTTTGTCTCCTGGCATGCTGGTTTCCTCCCTGTTGGGCCCTGGTAGCTGCTCTCCTGCTCTGGTTGCACGATCACTCTCTCCTTCCTTTTCTCCGCTCCCTTTCCTGTCCCCTTGCCTTCCTGCCTTCCCGCTTTTGCCTCGGCATCGTCTGCTTCCTTGCTCGTCTCTCTTCCGTCCGGTACCGCCCACCTCCTCTTCGGCGCTGTGCCTGCTCGCCCTCCTGTCTAGCGCCTGTTAAAGGCCGCTGGTCTTCGTGCCATCCTTGTTCTCCTTCTCCCTTCTGTGGCCCCTTGTACCCGGAGACCACCTTATGGTGCTTGGTACTGGGCGATTCTGGCTCGCTGCTCATAGCCGGCCCACCCCTCTCAGTTCTCCCTCACGCTTTTCTCGTTGATCTGACCTTCTGGGCCCATGGAGTTTCCGGGAATTGTGGGGGGCAAGTCGTGGGCGGCACTAAGGCAATAAGATTGATCGTGCTCTTATTCACGATACTCGAACATGAGCGAGACAGTGGCAGTGCCCAGAACTAACGTCCTATGGCAAGGAAGCAAATCAAATCAAAGCCGTGGGTTTGTGCGCGCCCGTATCAGTGGCGTGAGAGCGAGGTCCAGCCCTTTCCAGATGGTCCCGGTGACTATGTCCTTATATTCATTGCAGGCCCGCTTGGAACTCGCATGCAGAAGCCCGATTCTCGCGTGATGAATTAACTTCTCTGCCAGTTGCCGTGCTGGAGACTCAGAAGCTCGCAACAATGCATCGGCCTGCCGAGCAGTCTCCAACACACAGAGACTCAAAGTCAGAGGAAGCCATACGAGTAGGGCTGGTGGTGAATTGCGGAAGTCAATTGGGTGACAGCTCATTCCAAGGTGTGCAGTGACAGTCTTTGTGGTCGTTGATGACAATGTCACGGAGCTGAAGCTAGAGTCAAGTGTTCAGCCAAAAGAGACGAAGGACGTCGTTGAAGGCAACAAATGGTTCCCATGATTTTCCATCGTGTCTGCTGTGTTCCGGATTGTACAGAGTGCAACATGGCGCACCTACATAGAAGTGCGCAATTTTCGACTTCAGCACCATGCTAAAAGTCAAGGACGAAGTCCTCGGCAGAGGGCAGGAAACCAGCATCCAGCGACATTTGTCCAAAGCTTGCCCAGATTCCTGCCCTCGCATGAGCTCTGTGAATCTTCTGGTCCGGAGGGTCTTAGTACATCTCTGGAGAAACACGAAGATGCCAGCTAATGAAATAAAGCTACGTGCAGGCTCCGCGTCGCTGAATGCCAGGCTTGCATGGCGAAGGGTTACAAATCACAAGAACATGCAGTCTCGCAGGAAAAGCAGCCACCCTCTCGCTGTTTTCGCTGTGGAGGAGGCATGGGGTGGTCATAAGGATTTTGGGTTTAGGGGTTTAGGGGTTTAGGGGTTTGGGGTTTGGGGTTTAGGGTTTAGGGTTCAGTGTTTAGGGTTTAGGGTTTAGGAGTTTAGGGGTCTAAGGGGGTTTAGGAGCTTTAAGGTTTGAGGGGTTTAGGGGTGAGGGTAGGGGCTTCTCATGGCCGCTATGGATCTGCCTATCTTGCGACCTCCTGTGATTGGCTTGTGAAAGCAATGCCACAGTCATGGCCCCTCCAAGGAACTGGAATAATAAGCGATCAGGCGGATGTCATTGGGCTTCATGCGCAGTCGAGTTGCACTCGGCTGGAGATATCCGCGCACCTTGCGCAGTTTCGCACCCAGAGCCTCGGACTTGCCAGGCTGCATGCGGAAAACCTGGGTCGGTTCTGCCTCTCCAGGTGTTCACGTAGACTTTGCAATGAGACCTTTCGCCTTTTGGGGGCCTGGGAATTACATGACATTCAGCATGCGGAATCTAGTCTAGGAGCATCAGCAGATTGTGTGGTTGATATTGCCTTTCGGCTCGGATCACCGCATGGCAGAGATGGGCCAAACACGTTTGGAGTTTAAACGTTTAAACATTCCGGGCGTTTAAACAGCTTAGACATTGGTCGGGGTTCGGCACGTTTGAACATGTTTAAACATGTCGGGTTTGCACGTTTAGACATGTTTAAACATTTCGCGGGTGTCGAGTGTTTGAACATGTGTCTGAACGGTTTAAACGTTTAAACGGTCTAAACGTCGGAGTAGCAGTTCTGAAGGTCTGAGAAGCAGGACGTTTGAGGCCCAACCCTGCCGCATGGCTCTCGAAGTTCTGAGTCGCCGGACCTTCGGGAGATCACTCCACGTTGCAGAGCGAAGGAAAGTGTACACAAGGAGCTGCAAACGCTAGATGGATGCTGCTTTAGATGAGCAGACATGCTGCCTGAACGGTGTGAGCTCTTTCCATTTGGACACGGAATTCGTCGACCAAATCCTTGAAGTGGGTTGTGCCCGTACAGATACCTTCTACACCATCGAACCTGCTGTCATCCGTCCACGCGGCAGCAACGTGGTGTGTCCACAGACTCAGAAGTTGGGGTCGTCATATGTAGATGCACTTTCCGGGCCAGAGCATGTGGGAAACTCCGACTACATGCTGAGCTACTCCTGGGGCTACCAGGTGGGAGATGTAGTTTCAGCTTTGTCACACCACTGCCAGAAGGAGAATCACGACCCGAAGAGTGCCTAGGCTGAAGCAGAAGGACTTGTGGTAGGGAAGACGGCAACGACACATCACGGACGGTAGATCTCTGTATCCCAGCGCAACGATTACTGGTGGTGCCAACGGCTTGCCAACTTCGCATGCAAACATGAAAGGCAGAGAGAAAGCAAGGGCGAGGAGATGCAACAATCAATCTGCTAGGGCCGCTAGGGACGCGGCTACTGGTAGACAAACCAGGCAGGACCGCACAGCACAGAGCCAGGCACTTGGCCTATTTCGTGCGGCATGTACTCTCGTATGAAAGCAGTACGGCAAACGCATCAGGAAGGCGGGCGGGGCGATCCTTCGTGTAGGCTTACTTTCTTGGGAGGTGTGCTACAGCCCAATATTGATGTTTGTCAGAAGCCTAATGTGGTGCCGGCATGGTAAACGCCACATGCTGCGCAGCGAGTCTTCATCGAGCGCTCTCTCACCTAGATTCCTATCCGATCCTGCGCAGGGTGGCCCGTGACAAAACCTGCTCTGAATATCGGTCCGACATAAATCTTTTGAAGGCCGTTTTGCAGAGCCAATGTCAGCGTGCACAGCGAATCATTGGTCTTGCACCTTTGAAAGTTGTAGCAATCTAACATTCTACAAGCAGATTACCTGCACTAGAGGCACCTACTTCTGGATTTGCTGCCTTTGCATCAACCAGCATCGCGTGATCGAGGCAAAGAAGAAGTTCGCTGTTGAGTGAAAGCTGACCCTTGTATGCTCCGCATGGAGGTCCGAGAACAGGGAGATGAAATTCCTTTTGAGGAGTTTCGCGCGGCGTTCCGCAGCCGAGTGCGTGGAATTGGCAAGGTGTTGGCCTTGATGGCTCCCTGGGACAGGCCTGTGCTTCGACTGCAGAGGAACACCTTTTCGACCAGATTATCACGCAAGCTAGCCTTCGGGGCTAGCGGAGTTTCTTATCAACCGAAGGTTGCAACAAGGTGTGGGGAAGGGCCCCCCAAAATTCGGAGCTGCATTTTCCTGTTGGGGCGGACCCCCTCCTTTTCGGCATTAAAAGGGAGTGTTTCGGCTTGCCCTGGAACGGAGAAACAAGCCGCCAATGATGCTCATGATGCTGGCCTCCTGGGCCCGGCCGGGCGCCAATGATGCTCGTGATGCTTGCCGCGCCGGCCCGGCCCGGCATCAATGATGCGCATTCTTGTTTTTGAGTTGCTTGGCTCGTATGATGTTTGCTGTGACTGTTCCAATCTCCTGCATTGCAACAAGCATGATTGTCTTTCGGTGCCGCCTTCTTTGGCTCCTACGCTCAGGCTCTTCCGCCCAGCCAACCAACATGAGCAAGAAAACTCCGGCCGGCGGCCTGTCTTTCCTTAACAGTAGCCCTTGAGTCTGTGCCGGATGTAGACGTCGCGTCCGAGTCTCGGCCAGAAGACTTGCAGCCCAATCATCGAAATTCGTAGAAAACCCGTAGAGGCCATTCCATGCGATTCCCGATGTCGAGCCTCCTGAAGTAGCTTCGTTCTGTCGTAACATGCACTCAGGACTCTGCCGGCAGTGCTTCGAGGATGGCCGTTCCATCATCGGCTTCGACATGATCTCTGCGAGGCTCCGAGCTCCAGCGATGAAGGCATCTGAGCTCGCCGAGGGGTTTTGGGGTCTGGGGTTCCGAGGAAACACTCTAATTTGGAGGCGCCCCCAAAGCGTTCCAAGCTCCAGGTGCCGCCCACACCCGCGTGGAACTCTAATTCCCGCTCGAGGTTCCTGACGCCCGTTGGCCGACGCGCACGAGGCGCTTGGGCTGACGGCATTGGGATTCCCGATTCCCGGGTAAAAATGCCTAGGCAGTCCTAGGTTGCAGTTCCAGCCCGCCGGTCTTAATTCTGCGGAAGCCAAATTGCAAATCTTCGAAGCCTGCATCCCTAATCCTTTTCAGCATCCTTTCCCGTCCTTAAACCAGGTTCCTGGCCGCCGCCCAAATCCCACGTAGAGCTCGAATCTTTGTGTCGCCCGAGAACTGTTGGGAAGTGGCTCTTGGATGACCGGCAGAAGGTCTGTCACCTGAGAGTGTTGGGTCCCGGGCTTGAGCTTGGACTTGAAGGTCTCCGGAGTGACTGCTCCAAGCCCCGTGCTTGGCTTGCCAAGCTTGCCATCGTTTGCCCGGACTGCAAAGTTTACTAGCCGAATCATGCGTTTTTTTGGAAGATCCATAGGGTCTGCTCCGTTAGGGCATGCAACATTTCTGCCCAACTTGAGAGATGTTGCACATTTCGGTAAACCGCGTTTCCTCACCGGCTGCCGTTCCTGGCCGGTGCTTCCAAAGGTCGGTAGCTGCAGCGGTCGCTCACCCCGGCACAAAGCAGCGCCAGGCAACACTGCGACCTCCAGGTCGTCTTGCGGTGGCTCCTGGTCGTGCCTCCTCGTGCGCATGCTCAGGCGCGTCTGATCCCCAACAACCTGAGCAACAGAAGCTCAGTTCGGAAATCTTACTCCTCCACACCCTTCGGTAGACGTGTTTTCCTGCTGCCCCTGTCGCACCTCGCCTGCAAGCTTTGCGTCCTGCTCCTGCCCCGAGGAGCCACCTGGCGGCAGCGGCGCCTGCTACGTGCAGCGCTGGCATGCGCGGCAAATTAAAGTCCGCTTGGCCGCCTCGGCTTCTCCACTGCTGCTCTGCCCTAGCTTTCGCCCCAATCCCTCCTCCACAAGTGCTGTTCCGACTGCCCTACCACAGCTTTACTGCAAAAGTGCTGGCGACAAGCGGTCGCACAGCGCAACTTGTGCAGTCCGGTAGCTAGTAATACTAGTAATTCACTTATTCGTCTTCGTGCCAGCATCACATGACGAACAGGGGGTTCCCATCTCGCTTTGAGGAAAGGTTTCATCAAGCAGCCAGCGACCAGCTCCACCAAAAATCACACCATCAGCAACAACAGCAAAAGAGTTCATTCTGCTTGGAAGGGAAAGTTCTCTGTGCTGATGTTGTTTTCAATCCACATCAACCAAAAAGGTGTACGTGACGAGGGCATGGTGCGTGTTTGAGCTGTTCACGGCGATCAGCGACGAATCGTGTAGACTGACTGTGGTGATGCCGCCCAGCGAAGTCGTGAAATTTTGCGGAAGCATCGCCAACACTGGTGCTCTCACGAGCTTCTTGGCCGGCTTTTTGGGATAAGCAGTGTCAGTGGCCAAGAATATAAAACATGTTATTTTGATATTGCCTCGGTTGTTGACACTTTCCTGAGGCTACTTGTGGTCTGCCTTGGAGCAGCTTGATTTGGAGACCGCGCAGGCATCTGTGGCCAGCGACAAGGACATGATACTGCAAATAGTCCGAGATGGCGTGGGTTTGGAAAGTCTCAACCAAGCCAGAGACCAAGATGCCAAGGAGAAACCTGTGCTTTCGTGACAGTTCGCAGGCACCAGCAAGAGCTAATAGCTAGGACTATGCAATCACTCAGTTTTCGTTGCTGGAAGCACTGTTTCCGATGTTGCTCAATCACGAATGTTGAATGTGCATCGACAACTGTGTGGTTGAGGTCGTTCGGCAGAGGTTGTTATCTTGGCTGGCCGAAGCTGCATATGCAGAGTGCTGCGACCAACTGGCCAAAGGTGGATTACGTGGAGATTCGGCAGCGACCGCTGTTTCAGAGATGCGTGGCAATGTTTGTTCTTTTGCACAGAGCACCACCCGCGATCCCTGCCTAGTAAGTATATACTTACCTATCTACCCACATTCTTTCCTTTTATCGACCCACCAACTAGCACCCGGCCTACCTACCTACCTGCCTACCTACTTACCTACACGCCATACACTTTCTTACACATACACACACACACACACACGCACAAATGACCGGAGTGCTGTGCACCTCTCCGGCATCAAAAATAGGTTCTTCGAGAGGTGGGGAATCTTGGTTGTCGTAACATCGTGGACAGGGGCCCCTCTGACATTTATGTCGTTCCAGCTGTACGCGACAAAACAAAAATAGCTGTGAACGGAGCTTGCTGGTGAACTGTCGAAAGTCAGCAGGAGACCAACCATCTAGCGTCAGGAATCAGAATTCCGGCGGGTCTTTCGGAGGTCTGGAAAGTTCACTTCTTCAGAAACTCAGAAAGTATTCCCATGCATTAAAGAATGCCCCGCTCACCGGGAGTCCGACACGCTTGCACGGAACTACGGTTGGGAGTCACACGTTCCTAACGGCCGCCATTCAGTGTTTCAGAACTTTTCCCTGTCCAATATGATCGTTGCAGCAAAGTGCCCGGATGATTTTGCAGTGAGTGTTCTCAGCTCAGCTTTCAAGCCATTGTCATTGCGCAGGTACGTCATTGATAGTCCATACTGACATCCTCACCACATGCAGACCGGCGTTGTTGCAAAAAATGTACGGGTGCTTCTGAATCTGAAACAGACGAACAGAATCATTAGCTGAGGTACGGAAGTACATCTTCGTAGGCATAGAAGTTGAGCCAGACACACCCGTGCGCGCACTCCAGCGACTGCACTGGTGAGAACCGGCTTCCTCGCCCAAGGTCTGCTGCTTCATTTGGGTTCAATCGGCTGACGGGTCATGCAAACAGAGTGTTCGTCAACCCAACAGCTAGCAGCTTGCCTCCAGCACGTTGTGATTTCCGAAATCAAGGACAGCAAATCTACTGCATCGGCTGGGCAAGTTCGACGATGCTTGTACGCTGCTGTCGGCATCCATAGACACAGCATTCACGCCTAGCGAAGAAGGGACCATCGAGAAGGCGAATTTGTGGCGAGTGGTGTGGAAAAATTACGACTATTTGGGCCAAAACGAGGCAGCAGCGGAAGCCTTCCAGAAAGCCTTGGGGATACTGCGACAGCTGAACCAACTGGAGTCTCACGACGGTGCTGCCGTCCTCACCTGTGTCGCGGCCAATCTGCAGGAGATGGGTCGCATGGAAGAAGCCCTTGCCAACTACGAGCAAGCCTGGGAGATAAGGCAGGTCTGTGGCTCGGAACGCTCCCTGGATGCATCGAGATGTTGACAAAGACCGCTCCCTGATAATTGGAGGTGATCCTGGGAGTTGCTCGGGCTTGATAAACGTCTGCTTCGGAGGTCTAGAGAGTGTCTGCATGCACATGGTAATGGTCTGGTCACGGCCGCAGTCCCATCTCAGATAGGCGGGAGAGCTGATCGTAATGCTAGAGCGCCTTTCAAAGCATATTCACCAATGTACCCAGCGCAAGCGAAATGCGAGAGGAGCTTCACAGGGTACCGAGTGGGAGCCAGGGAAAGCAAAGGGACTGAGGAAGGCAATCTTGAGAACCCCAAACATGTGGGATGAAACATTTCTCACCTTTGATGCTGGCCTAACGGTCATGACAGGCCGGGTTTCAAGCCGGGTTTCAAACTGATTGGAAACCATTTCGTGCAGCTTTGCTCGTCAGTCTTTAGGCCCCTTAGTGACCCTAGTGGGCTGACATGTCCGCAGAGCGACCTTGCAACGGCCGCGTTTGCTCAGTTTGCAACTTGGAAAACCCCGAAAGCCTCAAGAATTCGGTTCGACGCAGAACAATGTCCCAAAGAGAGTCTGGTTCGCAGACTGAAACACTTGGAAGAAGCGATGAGAGAGATCTGAAAATACCCGAAAGGCTTGCTTGGAACTTATGGACCCTAGCCCCTTTTCGGTGAAGGATGTCTTGACGGTCTAGGGCGAGGCTAGCTTGACCGATAGCAAGCAAGTCTTCCTGCCGGAACGAGATCGACGCATAAGTGCAAAACTCTTTTGAGGCGGTGCGGCTTGTGATTGGCCAACCATCACTCCTATTTCGGCTTAGAGTGTGCTCCACATTATCCAATACTCTGCTCGCCACTACGCATACTTCCCCAGGCTTCGGTTTGGGATGCCTTCAGGATTTGCAAGGCTTGTGAGATCATGGCCAGCAAACATGAAGCAGAGTGATGCATAAGTCCCTAAACAGCTGAGATGCTTTGGGTCTTGCCATTCTGCGGACAACAGTGATTCCTTGCCTGGTTTTCGGGAAGCTATCTGCCAATCTGTTGAAAGCTCCAGTTCAACACAATTGTTCATGTCGTTCCACTTGGCGGCTTCAGAGTACTCGTGGGGCTTCGATGTTCTAGCAACCACGCCTTCAGACTTCAGACTTTACTGTCACTTGTGCGCCTGCCGTCGGATTGCCTTCGAGTGAAGCTTGCTTGAGTGCAGCTACGAGATCGTCCATCAAAGCCGCTACTCCGAGGTTCGTTGGATGCTTCCGACCTCTTGGCCATGATGGGAGTCGCCGAATGCAAGCTGGGCTCAAGTGCAGGACTTCAGCATGCGCAGCAGGCGAAGACGTTGCGTATTCAGCTGGGCCAGCTCAATAGCCCTCATGGTGCTCACGTGTTGCAGCAACTGGGACTGTGCCACTTCATGCTCGGGGACATACAAGCGGCGATTGTTGAATTTGCAGCTTGGGCTAGCATGTTGCATGTTGACCCTGTTCTGCTGTTGTCATCCCGCACAGCCACGTCTAGTGCCAGAGCCTGAAGCAAGGACGAGAGCAAAGCCATTCTGGAGAAGACCAGCTCGCTGCAAACTCCTCAAGGTCACAGCAGTCGGACTTGTGCGTTGGTGTGTTGTGACATTCTAGGCCCTCTAGGAAATGAGCCAGGTGCGTCAGTGCTGCAACGAGCAGCACGATGTTTCTGCAAGCTGGGTGATGCGCAGCGCGAACTGGAGCTTCTGTGGGAAGCAAGAAAGCTCCTGGAGGAGCACTTTCTGATGACTTCAGACTGACTCGATGAATACGCTGAGAAGTTCCCTTTCAGAGGACGCAGAACAGCTCCACAGCAAGAGCGGGGTTCTGGTCCTGCTGGATTTGGGCAGTGCGCTGCTGGATGCTCGAGAGGACCGGGGAAGCAGAGCTGGATAAGGACCTTGAAAGCGTTCTGCCTTGCGAGGATGCCGAGGCAAAGAAGGTTTTGGAGCTAGCAGAGCAGATCTGCTCTGAGAAGGGGATCGACGGCTCTCTTTCTGAGTTGGTTCAGGAGCGTCTGAAGGTGCTTCGCAAGACGCGATACTGCATCATCAGCTGATGACAGGCTCCTCAAACCCACTTGCCATGCTGACGCCAAAGGTGAGACTTGCATTGCATGAACATGCCCACTGCTGCAATGATTGCAAGTCTTTCAATAGTCCTATTAAACGAATCTCCTGGAAAACTTTTTGCAAAGACAACATACGTTGCTTTCCCTGTTCGGCACCCTGCTTCTTCGTTCTTGCCACTGAAATCTTGATCGAACGTGTTGCTTAATTACTCAATCACGTAACCGTTCGTCTGTTGCTAAGTTAAGAATCCCAAAATAGCGTATTTTCGTATATTGGACGCCAAATCATTGAACATATTGAAATAACTTATGGTATTTGCTCATTTTGATTTATATATTCTTGGCTATTATTCTCGTAATTTTTATGCCTATAATTATAAATTTAATGATTTACTTGGGAAGGATGCATTTTGTCCCTCAAAATTTAGCCTTATGATTTCGAGCCTTGACCGAAAATCGTAATTTCAAAGTTAAGAATAAGAGATATGAAATACATTAAATTCTTATATGAGATAGTAATATACAATGAGATTTTTTTTAATGAAAAAGAAGATTCATTATAGGGCTATAGAAGAAGTTTTAAAATCATGACAAATAATTAATTTATTTAATCTTATTATGAAAAATATAATTTGTAAATACAGTATCGAAAAATTAGAATATATATACTTATTTATGAGAAATTTAATCTATGATTTGATATTTATTTTCACTATACAGGACGAATTGATGTTCTTCTTAATATTAATTCACCGAAAAATGAGAATATTTTCAAAAAAAATGTAAATGAGTAGATTCAATTTAAAATCTATGAATTTACATATTCGAAAATTATCGATTAAAATTCATAAGTATCTTATATATTGATGAGGGATAATGAGTGATATATCTGATATCTCGAGTCTTGGTCGTAACTAATGGGATTTTAATTAAGAGATTATATTTTTATATTTCAATAGGAGATAAAAAAATATATAATTTAGTCGATATACGATATATTAATATTATTAATTCTAGGTTTTAAATATAATGAATATATATTAATTGATTAAAATAAATTTTGAAAAAAGAAAGATTAGATAGATGATAATAAAAAATAAAGAATAAGAGATGCGAAAATTTCGAAGGAATATTGATTAAGAGGTCCCGATGGAAAATATATGATAAATAATAATCTTATATATCTCAATTATTTTGATAGGGAGAAATGATTTTTAAGATTTTATTTCTATTATATGATTAGTTTTATTGTCTATTAAAATATATAATAGATAAAAAAATAGAAATATCTTTTAAAATTATATAAATAAGAAAAAATATAGTTTAATTATATAAAATAAGATAATATATAATAAAAAATTTAAGAATTATAAATTTATAAAGAATTAGATATATTAGAAAAGATAAATATATATTATAGATAAATAAGAGAATGATTATTTTTATAATTTAGATCCTAAACTCTCCGCAAATCTTTGGCGAACTTAAATCTTATAATTCTTGGCTTGAATTCTTAAATCTTAAATTAAAAATTTAAATTTTCTCTTAAATCCGAATAAAATATTGGAATAGGGGGAGGGCCCGAAGAGCGCTTAATTATATATAAATTATATTATATATATATAGTCCCCTAAATCTATGATATTTTTAAGAATATTTGAATTTTGCATTAATTCCTTAGAATTTCGACAATTGGAATGAAGAGTAAGGTGATTATCGAATGCCGAATATTGTTAATTTCTTTAGAAAATAAAGACCTTCCCAAACGCGATATTATCGATAAAAATCATCTATTATAATATTTCGATATTTATCGCGGGATAAATATTTTCGTTTTACCTTTAATATATAGTCAAGAAATCGATACTCTATTAATTCGTATAGTAATTCATTACTTCTTTAAATAATAATAATCTTAAGAAATGAGTAAAAAAAAGACCAGCACAAGACAAGATCAATTATAAGTAATATTTAGAGAAAATTCGTATTTTTACAAGAATAGAAAGACTCTCTAAAATTTTATCATAGAAATAAAAAACTCTTATCAATTTATCTATAATTTAA
>CAJNJA010013633.1:0-12574 GCA_905231915.1 Symbiodinium necroappetens | reverse complement strand
CGTCGCACCGGGGGGGGACACCCTACGACGACGACTACTACTACTACTACTACTACTGCTACTACTACTACCCTACCGCTTGCCCGCGCTCCTCTTGATGAAGTACGTTTTGACTGATGTTCCGGTTTTGCAGTCTCATGGAACTTGTTCTGTTTTGGTAAATCTTCCGCCCAAAAGGCAACCCTCTCGGTACTTCCGCTTCGAGGGAACGTCTGTTACGACGGTGTTGCTAAACACCTAAAGCCTGAACACAAATCTAAATCCTGAAAGTCTGCAGCTGGCATCCTGAAGAATCGGCTGCCTGCACTTCTCTTACGTACTCTAGTCAGTGCGGTTTCTCGAAACATTGCATAGGCCATAGCCCTGCCCCTCGATGTTGCGCGCCCGGTCCTGCGCGTAAACCTTGAAAGGCCCATGAATACAGTGTTCCCCTTCCACACCCTGCAAGCCTAGGTTCTTGTGACTCCCCTGCCTGCAGTTCCTGCTATCTATGGAAAGCCGTGAAACGGGCAATGGCCGGCAACCTCCCGAGTCAGCTTCCCTAAAACATGTTTTTCGCGCAAACACGCGCGCCACAGTTCGCATCTCACATCGCAGGTGAATGACAAGTTCGCGAACGAAAAGGTGAAGGTTGCCGTGAGCCTCATCAAGAAGGAGGAGAGATGACGGTTCATGCAACGAATCGCAACTGAGAGCCACTTCGGTCTTGTGATGCACGTTGCAGAGGGTATCGACAGGAGAAAGCGGAGACGACGACACTGGCCGAGGCTGGGGACCTTCAGAGCCTCACATACCCGGTGACCAAAGCTCGGGGTCGGCGGAGGCGCCGGTGGAGCGGAAGCACGTCATCGACGCGGCTATTGTTCGGATCATGAAATCCAGGACGTCTCTTTTTTTGTCTCGCCTCTTTGAGTCCTGACTCACACTCCTAGGGACACTCTCCGCCCCAGGAACAGGCTGGAACACAACTCCCTCTTGGACGAGGTCTTCAGACAATGCACTCTTTTCAAGCCGCAGCCGGCGCAGATCAAGAGCCAGATCGAGCACTTGATCGAGAGAGGCAGCACCCTGCATCTTGTTGATGCGATTATCTCAAACAAGCGGCCTTTGACAGAATTCCTGAAGCGTGACGATGCCAATCGCAGCATCTACCTTTACCTGCGTCACTCTCAGATCACAGGTTTGTAGGCAGCAGCCGCCTAAGCCTCGCTGCATACGAAGCTTCGCTGTACGCAGGCCGTGAGTCGCACAGGCGCTTCCGGACAGACGGCTGGGTTTCCACCTGAAGTTGAAGCCTTCACAGAGGCAGGTCGAAATCGTGCAACGAGGAGCGCAGAGGGCGAAGGCGCGCAGAAGGCGTGCAGCGAAGGCCGCGAGGCGCCTGCGAGGAGCCGTGCCCGGCCAAGCCGAGGGCCGCGCGCCGACCGGCACTTCTGGACAGAGAGGACAAAAAGAGAGCTGGGACCTGATTTGGGTGCCTGCCTGCAGCTCTTCCCCTCATGTTGCTGGTCATGGTCTCAAGTTTTTGTGCACACAGCTGTCAACGACAGCCATTTTTTGTGGTCCATCCCGGGTGTGGAGCGCACAGCACTAACCGCTGGGATCTCGATGCCAGTGTAGGGTTGGCACTGAAGCTGCGAGGGTCCTCGATTCTGCTAAGGCCACGACCTTGCAGGTGGGGTGCGCCGCTTTTCCGTTCCGGCCTTTGTTCACTGTCCTCATTCGCGCACTAGCTAAAGCCGGAGGAGAAGATGTCCGCACTGTTGGATGCCAAGACCGCAGGACGCCGCAGTATGCGCCCCTGTATTGATCGTTCCTGTCTCCCTCTCAGGACTCATGCAGTACATGCTGCTCGGAGAGCACTGCGAAGGGAGAGATGAGAGAAGACAAGACAAAGAGAGAGGGAAAGTTTGACAGCGCATCTGTGTCGATCTCCCCTTGAATTCCTTTCTGAACCGAGGAAGCGGCCTCCAATGGCTCTCTTGGCCAGCGCTTCGACCTTCGACTGCCTTGGCCTTGACGCGGCTGCCTGCCAGGCCCGGCCAGCCTCCGCTCTGCGGCTCCGCTCTCCGCTCTTTTTGCTGCAGGCCCCCAGCAAGCAGACCTTGGCGAAGCGGCGCCTGCAGCTGATGAGCAAGGAGAAGGTGGAGAAGGACCGCCTGCGCATGGAGGGGGCTTTCCACTTTGGGCTTTTCCCCGTGCCCCTGGAAGCGGCGAGCTTTGTGCATCCTGTGCGTCATTCCTTGTGGCAGGAGCGCTTCGTGGCCAGTCAGGTGCTGCAGATTCCTGCGATCTTTGTCGCTGCATTGTTCGACAGCTCACCCCCCTGCCCTTGTCGTTCTTTCTTTGTGTCAGGTCCTCTTCGATGCCTTGGCTCTCGATTCTGCATCTTTGACTTTGAAGGCCCCGATCAAGGCCCGGTGCTCGTCGCAAGGAGTCGCTGTACTGCGCCGCACTGGTGAAGGACCTGGGCTCCACCAAGCAGAAGCTGCCCTTCAAGCCGCCTGCTTCACACACGTCGAGCAAGGCGAAAACAGACCCCAATAGCGAAGCTCAAGAAATCATGTCAATTGGTGTCCAGCAAAAGAAACAGGCCGTGTCCGCTTCGCTTTCCACGGGCTCGACGAGCGAGGCAGGGAGATGGAGCAGACGGGGCAGGTTTTGGATCGGTGCAATTCTTCATACCCAGGGGTCGACGGAGTTCTGAGCCCTGCGGCGATTCGTGGGCTTCTGCAGCCTGCAGATAGACTGCAACATGCTTTTGGCGCCTCGAATCAAAGCACGCCTTGAGGCCTTACTTAGAAGCCGTCTCAATATATCACGGTTGCCTGCCAGCCCTTTGAGCAAGCTGGCAGCCATTCCGATGTCAGGAAGAAAGAGCGGAACATGAGCTTAAGGCGAAAAGTCCGAGCTCACTAAGACTTGTTCCGGGTACAGACCTCATGCATGTAGCAAGATTCGCACCTAACGTCAGTGCCAATTTTCAACTTCTCTGACAAGCCCAGGGTGTGGGAATTCTTCCCGGATGCATACTGCGAATTGCACGCTTAGACCTTTCCTGGGATTGTCAGAGGCTCGCCAGCTGATTGTCGCCATTTCCCAACGTCTCAGTGATGCATGCCTTTCCGTGCCCTGACAATGATCTGGCCACAAGTCTTCTCGAAGATGGTGCTTGCTTGAAGCATTTTAGTTGACCATGTTATTATCATGATTTTTGGTTTTTAAAATTTTGATCTTACGAGAGTGCGTCATGGGACGACTTGATCGAAGAGAAGACATGTGGATCAAGACAGGCACTTGACCATGTGCAGACGATTCGGGTCAGAACCGTCCCAGTGGTGCACAGAAGGCATTGCGGCAGTGAAGCCACTGGGCTTTAGGGCTATCTTGCCAAGATATGGTGGATTTGGAGATTGCCCCGCGCCTTCCAATGCCCTCTGAACGTAATTCGAGAGGCTGAGATTCTGGGCATGTTTTCCCGTCCAGGGTGACTTTTCCGCACCTGTGAATCAGTGAATGTGCACAGCATGACGAGTTTAGCACGAGCCATCTGTGACGCGCGACGGAATTCGTCCAAAGTCACAAGTGGCCAAGTTGTATGACTTGTATATCCATTTCACGACTCATTTCGGATGCACGCATCCGGACAGGTTGTCGTGCAAACCCACAAGGCATGCACCATCGAAGTTTGCCAGAGAAAGACATGCGCAGCACTGGCTGGTGCTAAGATGACTGTCAGCAGTACATTATGCAATAGTAATATGAACCACAGTAGTGAGCAGGTAGCACATTGGGTTGCCGTAGAGCTTCTGTTGACAGAGTTTACCTTGTTTCAGTGAGACTTCCCTTGAGTGAATTCGAGTAACTCGGAAGAGACAGGTTGATGTCTTGCTGCTCGGTGATTTTGGGTTCGTGAGTTGCGGATGATTGACCCCTTCACATGGCAACTGTCGGCCAGGCTGGCATGGATAGCTGCCAGATAGCTGAGGGTGTTTGAGAGACCATATGTGTCAATATGGCCGCCGAAGGCTGGATTGCAGGAGGGTCATGAGGTATTCTGATGGAAGATAGTGAGGGTCGCACTTGGTTGCAGCAGTAGACTTGAGTCTCAGGTCTTCTATGGCTGCGATAGCCCAGTTTGACGTGAATCTTCAACAGTTGAGCCTCGCATTCCACGTGCTTGATCGTCGGCTGGGCTCGCGGGCGCCTGGCATGTCAGTGTTTCCTCGCCATGGCTGCTTTGCTTCCTTTTGTTGCGCATGGTTTTCTTCCTTGCCAAACAGGCCCATAGTAAAATATTGCGGGGGTAGCAAAGCAGAAAAAGTCGCCAACTGCCAGGCCGGCGAGGACTCTTCTGGAGGGATACCTGACAGAAGTATTATGTCCAAGGCGAGCCGGGCTCGTGCAGAAAAAGTGGGTTGGGAGAATATGGTTGCAGATTTTCAAGTTCAGACAGTTGCAGTGCGGGCCTTGTGCCATGAGTCCGCTACCAAATTGACACAGCTGCAAGAGCTGCTGGTCAATTCGTTCAGGACGCTGTGGCAACGGGAGGCGCTGGCGCACCGTGTGAAGGAGCGCCCATTGCGAAGTGTTAGAACGAAGCCTTGCGTGCTTTACAAGCAGGATCTTCAGTGACTTCAGTGACCGCTACTGGACATGCCACAGCTGCCACAGCCCAAAATTCAATATTGATGCATCAGTCATATGATCATCCACCGCAAGTCGACTGCACTCAGGCAGACATGGAGCCACATCCACGAGCATTGACGGCCGTGCAAATGCTTCGAAGCCAGGGCCTTGATCACAAATGCAGTTTGATGTCTGTGTGTGCTGTTCTTGCGCCAGGTAGGCGTTGCCATGCTGTTGATCTCATGGTGTGACCGGCAAACCCTTGTCAGAGAGTCCCCAAGTGGGCTTCATGAACCTGAACCTGACTTGACAATGCAGTCCGAGTGGTAAACAGTTGGTTCGGCAAAGCAGGGGTCCGCAGCAATCCGGCTAAGCAGGGGTCCGCAGCAATCCATCCATTTTGCGGTGGTTGTTCAACTTATTATCACACTTGCAAGGGTATGGGGACATATCTTTGTGCCACAGACGTCAATTTGAAGGCATGCGATGCTAGTGTTTCTCGGGTAGAGCCTTGATGGCTCAAATATCCATGTTGTGCAAAGCTTGCGTACCTTGTCATGCCGTTTAGACGAGAATCTGGGCAGTTGGGAAGCCCGCACTTTGCCACCATGGATGTCGACACGACTTCAACATGGAGGCACTTAATTTGTTCGTGCATTTGCTGCTCTCTTTCGGGACAAGCCTTCCTTTGGCTGGGAGGTGGTCTCTCTCGTCTCCCTCTCTGTTTTCTGAGCTCTCTCCTCTTCACGGACTTCATTCACTTTTGTGTTCGTCGTTTTTCTCTTTTCTCTCTCTCTCTCTCTTTCTCTCGTTCTTTCTTCCTTATTTTTCATATTGTGCTTTTCACATGGCTTTTTTTCTCGTCTCCAATTCGACGCCTGCTGCACGGCCCGGCGCAAGGAAGAATCCCAATTAAGAGCGCGCGCAAGGGGCAAAGTCCAGAAGCGAAGATCCGTTTCTTCGATCCGCTTTCGCTTGCTGGCTCATACAAATCGTACATGCCAAACAGCGGCAGGAAGATTCCAAAAGGGACTTCTCAATCCAAGAAATGAGAGAACAACGTCGCTTTTACAGTTGTCTCTCTCTCTCTCTGTTCCTCTGCCGGGAATTTTCACTTCAACTGTTCCCCCCCGCTCCCCCCTCACTTCGATCTCACACCGGAACTCTTGCAAAGTGAGGGCGGGGCGATTCGCTATATGCGCAGCCGTCAAGACCGCATCTTTTCCGGGTGGCGGAGACTCAACGGCGGGAGTGTTCGTCAGATGCGAGTCCCAACCACACCACAGCTGCGGCTCGAAGCCTTGAGCACCTGGAAAATGTTTTATTCTGAGTCGCATACGGCATACGGAGTCTATGTTCAACCTGGGACCTCTATATAGGAGCTCCAAGCTCTACCTGTAGGCACTGTAGGCTTCTTTTTAATCGGAGCCATGGGTGGCCTGTGGAGTTCCGGAAGCCCTCGGCAGCCGGGCATCTATGTGGACACCGTCGAAGCTGATGCCGGCTGGATGGCCTTCGAAATCACAGTTGCAGGCTTGGCCGGAGACATTTGTTTACACTGGGGCGTGGGAAAGCACAGCGTGGAGGAGTGGATCGTGCCGGTCGACTCTCAGGCCCGCACAGTCCCAGCCGCCAAGCGCGTGCCAGGGGCCCTGCAGACGGCATTCCCACATCCTCGTCGGAACGAGCGCAAAGTCCGCTTGGAAATCAACAACGATGCAGGATTGAAAGGCTGCCAGTTCGTGCTGCACAAGAAGCCGGATGAGTGGCTTAAAGATGGATCACGAAACTTTATCTTGGATTTTTACAAAGTTGCTGACAGCAGCGGCTTTCGAGAGCTCGTTGAAGCGGCTGCCCAAGAGAACCCAGCCGCCAAAGTGTCCTGTTACAGCTCGAGTGGCATCGAGGTGGCAATTCTTGCAGTTCTACAAGACGGCGGTTGTGATGTACAGGCAATTGTCCGTTCCGGACGCGATTTAGTGCTCCAGTACGGCCTTGCTGGTGAGGACCGTCGATGGACATCGTCTACCAGACTTAGGTTGCAAAAGATGCAGGGAGACATTGGCATGGGGCAGATGCGACTTGAGAAAGATCTGAACAAGTACTTGATGTTCGTTCTGCACGACCCCACGGTCGACCAGTGGCTGAAAGATGCTGGCCGAGACTTTGCCTTCAAGCTCCCCGGGAACTTCGGAAGGGGCAAGCCTGCAAAGCCTCAAGGCAGCGGATTCAGTCCAGTGCGGCTCCAAAGACGAGCCTCCAAGCTTTTCAGTACCTTCGTGGAGGAGGTCCAGAGAGGAGAGCCGGATGCGAAAACGAGCTCCTGGACGGTTCCTGGCAATTATGGCCTCGAGGTGGTCGTCTTGGGAACTGCAGCAGAGACTGCGTGTAACGTACATATGCTGGTGCATGCCAAGGTGGCCCTGGTCGTGCAGTACGGCTTAGCTGGAGAAGATCGGGCTTGGAAATTCTCCAAGAGATTGCCACTGGTACGTGCTGGCACGGATAAATGGGAGGCCTCTTTTGAAATCCCTGCTTGCAGCATGGAGAAGTTCCTGATGTTCGTCTTCCATGACGGTGCCCCGACTTTTTTTTTGATTTGAACAACTGTGTGCACACAGTCAGATGCTGGGCCTTTCGTCTCCGAAGCCTAAACACAACTCTGCTTTGAGCCGTGTTGGTTTACTGAGGTGCCGGCAACCGATGGATCAAGCACGGGCCTCATGACTTCGAGTTCGAAATGCCCTTTCACGAGGACTGGGCCATCGAAGAGGCATTGGAGGCAGAAGAGACGCCTATCCAGCTCTTCAGCCACTTGAACTCCAGGGAGATCCGCTCGGGTCTCCGGGCGGTCGGCAGCGAGAGTGCCAAGAAGCGCCTGAAGGGCATCGACGAGAGCGGTGTCGTTGACAAAAAGATCATCGAGGACGGAAGGAAGGACCGGTCTTTGATGGCTCGTAGCCAGTTTTTGCAACAGAGGCCGTCGCGGCAGTCCCGAGCAGACATCTGCTTCTCTGCCTTCGAACTTCAAGGCGACGCTGGCTCTCTGGACGTTTCTTGCATGTCCCTGGGCGATTCCCACGCGAAAATTGAGATCAGAGCCTGGCTTCATCCACGGTTGGGAGATTGTGTGATGCATTTCGGCGTCTTCGAGACCTCCCAGTCCAGAGGATGGACCTCGGCCACGGAGATCCACTCCGTCGAGTGGCCCTCGGACATGATAAAGGTGGACAGCCAGGCCTGCCAGATCCCTTTACAGAGGATGGGAGATGGGATCCATATGTTGGACCTTTCCCTGATCGCTCATGTGGAATGTGACGGCAGCGAGACGGTTCGGGTTCCCGACATTGGGGGTTTGGGCTTCGTGCTGAAGCCGGTGACCAAGGATGTTTGGGTGAAGCCGAACGACGGAGGTGATGCGGAAGTCCGCTTCTTACGACAGAAGCCATGGAGGCAATTTGGACCCCCTGAGAACATGGGTTCGGGTGGGCCCTGGGCTTTTGTGGCTGAGAAGATCCTCTCGCAGGAGATGGGGAACCATATGTCTTTGAAGCGGAGATACGAGAATTGTCTTGAATTTCTACAAGACTTCGAGAAATGCTCGGGCTGTCAGATGCGGAGGCTTCAGTCTTGGAGGACTTTGATCCAGATTGACTCCAGCAAGGCCGTGTGGTCCCGAACGCCCTCGATGCCGCTCATCGACGGATCCTATGATGAAGAGGAGTTTTGGAGCTGGATCTTCGTTTGGCAGCGCCTGTCCTTCCAACAGTTCCTAACATGGGAGCGGAACATCAACACACAGCCTCGGCAGCTTGCGGCAGCGATCAACCAGCTCACACAACGCTTGGCGGAGCTTTGGAAGTCCACCCCAAGCTGCCGAATCTGGATTCGCTGGACGCTCTCTACTATGGGCCGCGGCGGATCGGCCGGGCAAAAGATTCGCGACGAGATCCTGGTCATCATGCATGCTCACCACATCAAGGAGATCCACGGAACTTATTACGAGCAGTGGCACCAGAAACTTCACAACAACACCACCCCGGCTGACATCGGCATTTGCCGGGCAATCATCGCCTACCTGCAGAGTGGCGGCGACATTGGGGTCTACTGGAAAGTCTTGGCCGAGCACAGCATCACCAAGGAACAGCTGGCATCCTACAGCCGTCCAATCACCACCGAGCCCTACATGGTTCAAACGGACATTGGCCGACTGATCAGAGACTTCGAGAGGTACCTTGACATCCTGAGGAGTGTGCACGACGCACTGGACTTGAATCTAGCGGTAGACCATGCCAATGACTGCTTGCCCGGTGAGCTACAAGGCCGGTTGCGTGACGTCTGCAATATGGGCGGCACAGGATTCAGTAGCCTGGACCAGGGTCACGGCAAGTTCATGCGGGTTGCAGCAGCCAGGGACGCTGCCCTGGCTGTCCTAAACGACATGGGCACGGACGCGAACGTCATCAAGAAGCTGCTGGTCATTGACTACATCTTGGAGACTCAGCAGAGTGTTTTGGTGCAGGGCATGGCTGAGACGAGGTTGCCGCCGCTCGTGGAACAGATGAGAAGCTTATTGATTGGTTTGATTGGAAACGTGCCCTTAGAGCCGGAGCTCTCAGCACTCTTGGCGGACTGGAACTCCTTTGCTTCGCAGTGTGCCTCGCGGCACAACGAGGATTCCGCACTGCTTTTGAAGGCTTTGGCAGATCGAATCAGCCGGGTCGTTGGAGATCTTTGTGACAAATATCAGAGGATGATGGGTCCGAAAGCTGCATTCCTTGGAGAGGCTGTGGGGATGCCGAGGCGGAACATTGACGTCTTCGTTGATGAGGTCTTGCGTGGCACATCACTCATGGCCATCAGCTTGCTCCTGCAACGGCTGGAGCCGGTTCTGCGAAACATCGCGCAACTGCCACCCTGGCAAATTGTTTCTCCAGTGGAAGAGCCCATTCAAGGAGTGTTCAAGCTCATCGATAAGATGACGGGCGTGCAAGGAGAGATCTTTCAAACACCTACCATCCTGCTCAGCGGGGCGGTCAGCGGGGAGGAGGAAGTTCCTGATGGAGTTCTGGGCGTTCTGGTGCGAAGCGCCCAGGAAGCACCCGACATTCTCTCGCATTGCGCCGTGAGGGCTCGGAACTTCAAAGTGCTCATCGCGACCTGCTTCGACCAGAGCATCTCGGAGCAGCTCGCACAGGTGCGAAGGGGTCGAAGGGGTCGGTCTTTGTCTGCGGGAGTCTTTGTAAGCTGCCATGCCTGTCTCCCAGGACTTTGCCGAGAAGTGGGTGGAAGTGAGGTGCAGGCCGGATGGCCACCTGACCGTGACCGAGGTTGAGCGGCCGTCTGCGCAGGCGAACGAGCAAGCCGCAAAGAAGGAAGAGCAAGAGAGAGAGCGTCATATCGCGCGAAAGGCGAAGACTGTGAAAATGAATTTGAGGAACGACCTTGGCTGCTCTTGGTGTGTTTGCCCCGAGGAGATGACGAAGGCGAATGTCGGGTCCAAGAGTCTGAACTTGGCTCTCCTTAAACCAAAGCTGCCCGCAGATTCCGGGATTTTCACACCGCAGGCGATGGCTTTGCCTTTTGGGACGATGCAGAAGTGCTTGACAGCGGAGTGCAACAAGGATATCTTGCCAGTGCTGGAGAAGGTCTTAGGCCGCTTGCAGCCAGATTCCTCGAACGAGGAGGCACAGGTGATCTTCGAAGAGGCACAGCAGTTGGTGGAGTCCATGCGCTTCCCCGAGCCGTTGAAGAAGGCTCTCGCTGAAACCATGGAGGACGTGGGCAGTCGAGACGGCGAGGATCGATTGTTGCAGCTCTTCCGAGAGGAAGATGCCTGGCAAGCCATCAAAGGTGTCTGGTCCTCGATGTTCGCGCTTCGCCCCTGGGTGTCTCTGGCCAAAGCCGGGCGCAGCTTTCACGACTTGAACATGGCGGTTTTAGTACAGGAGCTGGTCGAGGCCAAGTATGCCTTCGTGCTCCATACTGTGAATCCCTTCACCAAGGACAAGGATGAGCTCTACGGAGAGATCGTCGCCGGCAGAGGCGAAACCTTGGTTGGCAACTTCTCTGGCAGAGCTTTGAGTTTCGCAGTGCGGCGCGGAGGCGAGCCGAGGGTACTGTCATATCCCTCCAAAAGTGTGGCTTTGCACACACAGCCGTGTTTGATTTTCAGATCGGATAGCAACGCCGAGGATTTGGAGGGATTTGCCGGGGCGGGGCTCTTCGAATCGGTGTGTGCAGAGGAAGATAAAGGAGGTTTCCAACGTCTTCATCGCCTTGACATTGTGGAAGATGCCACCTACCGGACAAACTTGTTGAGGCGTATTGCCGAGATAGGCTGGGTTACTGAGGAGGCTTTCGATTCGATACCACAAGACATCGAAGGCTGCGTCGATGTCAGAGACCGCATTTTTCTTGTGCAGAGCCGGCCACAAGTCTAGGTGAGATTTTCGAAAACAGCAACTCTCGTGGGAGCATCTTATTCATGGCTTGCCTTCAGGGTTGGCGTGGGCTCAGGAACTTGGCACGTGCACTTAATGAACTTAGTGCAGATAAAAGAAGACCTCGCAATTCCTCGGACTGTTTCGGTGGAAGCGGTGGAGCCACGCCTTAGCTCAAGCGAGAGGCGGCCAGGCGCATGTCGTTTCTTCCATTGTCAGAAGAGGCATCCTGGAAGTGTGGGGACCTGAAGAATTTTGGGAAGTTTATGGAGGCTTGTATTTGGTTGTACAATACAAATAGTTGGTTCAAATGTGTATGACTGTTAGATTTATAAAGTGAAATGTTTGATATTCTGTAAATCGTCGATTTAATTATTATTGTATTCTTGAAAATATGATATTGATAAGAAGAATTATAAAAGTAAAATTTTGTGTTTGTTAGATCGGTAATTTATTCTATTGAAATTATTCTATTGAAATTATAAATATAGATTTCTTTTTTGTTAGTCGAGAATAGTTTGTTTTTTTTGAAATAGAAGAAGGGGAATAATATTATATTTGTAAGAATTTGGTCGATTAAATCTATATTTCTTATCGAAATTATATCGATTTTTTTCATAAATTTAAGTATCCATTAATTGGATTTTTATATAAAATAGATTCGAAGTTTCTCGAGAATTTCTTTCGAAAATATAGATTTTGATATCTGTAAAATGAAAATTTTTTCTATTATATAGATTCCTTAAAATTGAATTTATACATTCTTTAGATAAGATATATTTTGAACTAAATTAATTAAGAAAAAGAAATTCATATATTATAAGATAGCATAAATAGATAATATCGTAGGTTCGAAGAGAATAATTTTAGAAAAAGGTCTCGATAAAATTCTTTCTTTAAATATTTTCGCAATAATATTGATATCGGTCGTTATATATAAATCGAAGAGTTATAAAGATTTATATCTCTAAAAGTAATGCCATGAATAAAAAAAATTGAATTTATTTATGATGAAAATTCAAAGTATCTTTTCGAAGATGAAATTTCGATTTCGATCTATTAATTTTTGGAATGAAATATTTCTCAAATTTTCTCGTCTATAAGAATTATATATTAAAGAATTATTTGTATTAAATATTATTGATGAAATATCTCTGATATCGAATTGGATTTTTTATTATATGATCGGGTCGGAAGAGTTAAATTACATAAATTAAATTTTTCTTTTTATATAGAAATCCTTGTTAAACCTATATAATTCGATATATTTCTAGAGAAAAAAAATTACTGATTAAATCTGAAAAAGAAGACGTGACCGAATTTTTGATACATAAATGAGATCGAAAAAATTAATTGGCATATATCTATATTCTAATTATAGAAAAAATGGAATAAATAAATAATACGAGCTTTGTTCTTTAGATATTCTTTTTTTTAAAATATCATAATTAAAGATATAAGTCTAAACAACCAAGTATCTAATCTTTTTATTATGAATTTTT
>CAJNJA010013632.1:0-10478 GCA_905231915.1 Symbiodinium necroappetens | reverse complement strand
GTTATAGTATAATATACCCCCCAAAGTCTATTCTACTTATTAAGGCCCCTATATTAGGCCTTCGTGATCAGGACGCCAAAGCCCTCGAACCCTAAACCCTAAGCCCTAAACCCTAAACCCCTAAACCCTAAACCCCAAGAGCTGTGCCCCCTAAAAGCCGTAGCTGCCATTGGTAGCTCCTGTAAGGCAAGGCCTTCGCACCAGTCTGAGAGGAGTCTTATCGAGTATTCAAGGGGCTTTAGGGTTTAGGGGTTTAGGGTTTAGGGTTTAGGGCTCAGGGGTTTAGGGTTTTAGGGTTTTGGGGTTTAGGGTTTAGGGTTTAGTGTGAGAGCCATGAAAATGGATCTTACGACAGCTCACAGATCAAACATTTGCATACCGACCCAAGTGATGAGCTTCTTCTCTTAACATTCTTGCAGACTCTACATCAGAGGCCTGGTAGAGACATGGAGATACGGTTGATGATATAGATCCTGCATTACCCATTATAAGCCCATAGTTTGGGGTCCATATGGCAACGCAGGATTTCTATCATCAACAGTAAGTCAAAGACACCCGAAAAAGCTTCCACGACCGTCATGCAACCCTGCAGAACCCCTTAGCAAGCTTGTGCGTGTCGCTGTCGGGACCCTGCTCATAGTAAGGAATGGGGGAATGGATCCCTACGAGAGTCCCTTCAGGTTCTCTACAGTAGACCCAAAAACACTTTCCTCCATTCCCACTAAAGAACCAGTCAGTAGTCCCGGACCCCTGCACCCCTCGACCCCAAGCCCTAAACCCTAACACAGACCCTAAATCCTTCAACCCTAAGCCCTAGACCCTAAATGCCTAGAAACCCTAAGCCCTAAAGCCTTCAAAGTTAATTAATCCCTACATCCCTCAACCGTATATCCCTAAACCCTAAATCCCTAGAAACCTAACCCTAAGGCTCGAAATAGCTCAAAAGCGTTGTTATATAGTATGGCCTTTGGGCCCAAAAGCCTTGAAACATGAGTCCTTAGAGCCTTAGGGTAAATCGCTAAGCCCTCTTAAGGGCTGACTAGGTAACTTTTATCCTGTTGAGGCTTAGATAATACTACTATACTTCAAAAGCTTAACCTTTTTTGGGCCAGGCTACTCGGCCCCTAAGCTTAAATCCCTCAACCCGAAACCCTAAACCATAGAGCCCTTAAGGGAGCCCCTTAAACCCCTAAACCCCTAAACCCTGAGCGATTATAGAACCCTTAAAGGAGCCCTTGGGGTACTCTGCCCCTAAGCCCTTGGGACAATAGGAGAACTTTAAACTTTCTGGCCTTATATATTAGCTCTATGCTAAGAAGTGTGAACTTTTTTGGGCCTGGTTGTTGAAGAAGAGAGTCAACCCCTAACCCAAAGGGTCCGAAGTACCTAAACCCTAAACCCTAAACCCTAAGCCGGCAATGTTGAAGCAGAGAGGTAAAGCCCTAAGCCCTAAGCCCTTGGTGCTTACACTTGGCCTCCTCTGGGCTTCAGCTGTCTTGCTTTGCCCCGCGTGCCGCGTCGAGGCCCGAGCCCTTCCCTTGGAAGGTTCCTTTTCAAGATTCCCCTAAGGGTTCTTTTAAGGGCTGCCCTAAGGGTTCTTTTTAAAGGTTCCCCTAAGGGTTCTTTTTAAAGGTTCCCTTAAGGGTTCTTTTAAGGGTTCCCTTAAGGGTTCTTTTAAGGGTTCCCTTAAGTTATTAAGGGTTCCCTTAAGGGTCCCTTAAAGGTGCCCCTCAAAGGTTCCCTTAAAGGGCTCCTTTAAGGGTTCCCTGAAGGATTCCCTTAAAGGGGTTCTCTGAATTTCAAGGGGTTGCCTGAAAAAAGGCTCCGTTAAGGGTGCCGCTCCGTAAGGGTTTCAACTTCAGGGCATCCAAAAGTCAGGGTTGAGTTGCTTTGGGGGACCTTGAAGCTGCAGTTTAGGGGGCTTTAGGGTTTGGGGTTTCGGGTTTAGGGTTTGGGGTTTAAGGTTTAGGGTTTCGGGTTTAGGGTTTAGGGTTTTAGAGTTTGCGGTTAGGAGGGGGAGCTTCCTTCAAGGCTTCCTTTCAAGGTCCGGGGTATCTTAAGGACGAAGCGACATGAACCCTGAAAAGGTTTCGGGCTTTCGCGCTTTCGAGTTTTTTTTTTTTTATTTTTAGTTTTGGGTTTGGGGGTACTTCGGGGTACTCGAAGGTACTAATACCTTATAGCCACCGCAAGATGCCTGGAAGCACTAAATTCTAAAACCCTAAAGTCGCGAAGCCCCGAGCCCTGAAACCCTGAACTTTAAAACCCTGAACTCCTAAACCTTAAACTCCTAAGGCACCAAGCCTTTATATCAACGAATTGTTTTCACTTCTTAAAATGATGAAAGTTAAAGACGACATGAACCTCACACAGATTCAACGTTCAGATACCATATAGGCCTTCATAATATAAGGGTATAGGACCCCTGCTTTTGAGGGTCATTGCACCCCTGCTTTTGAGGGTCATTTGGTCCCGCAAAGGGTCCTAGAAATTTCTATCATGGTTTGGGTAAGTATCACCCGTATGGGTACTTATTAGAGCCCCCAATCCTAAACCCTAACCCCTAAACCCCCTGAGAAACGCACATAGGTAGGACCCTCGGGATCTGTACGGATCCGAAAGCATTCCCAAGACCCCAAGACCCCAAAACCCTAATTTCCATAATATTTCTATAGAGCCCTAAAGGAAGCCTTAAACAGGAGCCCTTTTTAAGGCTTCCTCTTTACACCTTTAGCGAAGCCCTGAAGCACCCAAGCCTTTTGGAGATATAGAAACCCTTGAAAGAACCCTGAAAGGACTGTGAAAGGAACCATGAAAGGACTGTTGTTTGAGCTCTATATCCCTAAACCCTAAACCCTCAAGCCCTAAGCCCCTGAAACCCTGAACTCCTAAACCCTAAACCCCTAAACCCCAAACCCCTGAACCCTAAACCCCTAAACCCTAAACCCCTACACCCTAAGCCCCTAAGCACAAGACCCTAAACCCCTTAAGCCCCAAACCCTAAACACCTAAACCCTTAAACCTCAAACCCACAAATCCAAGCCCTAAACCCTTAAACCCCTTAAAGGGGTTCTAGTAGGGTTTAGGCTTTAGGCTTTTGGGTTTAGGGCTTAGGCTTCTGGGTTTAGGGCTTCGGGTTTAGGGTTATGGCTTAGCGGTGTAGGGGTTTAGGGGTTTGGGGTTTAGGCATTAGGGCTTCGGGCTTAGGGGTTTAGAGCTTAGGGGTTCTTGTGCCTAGGCCCTTAAATGTAGTACCTTTCATTGGGTGACCTATTCTATGTTTAGGATCCTATAAGGAACTAAGGTAACCAAAAGAAGTACGAAAATTACCCCATCTGCTCCCTGCAAAAGGCGCAATTAAAGCCAACTCTGACAGCAGGCAGTGCACCAATGAGATGCAATGGACAAATCATGTAAACCCTAGACCCTTGGCTCTAACCCCTCAGCCCTCAAAGCTCTACTACCGATCTGAAGTACCCGAGTGTTTGTTTGATGGACTTTCCATATTATACTCTATCTCTTCCCGAGCAGAAATGCCGCATGAAACGCCATACTGTTCATTTTGGCTCTGCCTATAGCTGAGGTATTGAATTTGAGAGTATGGGATTTTCCATAATGTTGCACTTTCCCCTGAAACCTGAACCCTAAACTCCTAAACCCTAAAACCTAAACCCTAAACCCCTAGACCCCAAAACCTAAACTACTAAACCCTTACGCCCTACAACCTTAATCCTAAACCCCTAAACCCTAAACAGCACCACCGGGAAGCTCAAAGCCTTGAACTCCAGGACCTCCACTCGCTCCCTAAACACCAAAGGTTCACATCCTAAAACCATAGGGGTGTAGGGTGTAGGGGTTTACGGGCTCAGGGCTTTAGGGTTTAGGGGTTTAGGGCTTAAGGGGTTTAGGGTTTAGGGTTTGGGTCTTTGGGGTTTCCCTGAAGCCCTCTTCAACTTGGCAACCCAGGACCCAAGCCCCAATGCACACGGTTTAGGGTTTAGAGTTTAGCCCCAATGCATGATGCGCGATCGGTTTTCTTGACACTCACCTTCCCACAGTACCACCCACCGAACACATAAACTCATCAGTGCTCCTGAGGAGCTCCAAAAGCACACAGCAAAGCCAAAATAGAACCCCAACCTTATAGGGTTTAGGGTTGAGGGTTTAGAGTTTAGGTTTTAGGGTTTAGAGTTTAGGGTTTAGGCTTTGGGGTTTAGGGTTGAGTGTGAACTCTGAGAATCAAACCCTGCTGGAAGAATTATAAGAGACCTGTAGAGACCGTTTCCAGGAATGGAGGGAAGAATTAGCCTAAACCCTTAAACCCCTAAACCCCTAAGCCCTAAGCCCCTAAACCCCTAAACCCCTAAACCCTGACCCTTAATCCCTAAACCCCAAGCCCTAAACCCCAAGCCCTAAGCCCTAAACCCCTAAACCCTAAACCCCAAGCCCTAAACCCAAAAGCCTAAAGCCTAAACCCTACCTAGACCCTTAAATGTAGTAATTAAGCTGCTTGACTTGAGAGAGCATGAGAAAGCCAGGTAAGAAGCATTATTTAATTGTATGTTCCCAGAGTCGCTGTGGTCCCCGCGATGTTCTCACTTTGGGTAAGCTCCTGGTGGTTGCCAGTGAGGCACCCAACCAGGTTGTGCCGGGAACATGTCCGGCACCTGTCTTACAGCACAAGATTGCTCGTGAATGGCTACACATCTACAGCTTCCAGCAACAAGAGGCGTATTGGTGCACTGCAACGAAACAAGAGATTGCTCCGGTTTGGGTTGAATGCCAAAAGACAACGGGATGTGCCGACACATGTGGGGGCAGTTGTGGCAGCCTCAGCAGGCAACTGTCACACGTGTGCAGTGAGATCAGATGGTCAGTTGGTCTGCTTTGGATGGAACGACCACGGACAGTGCGATGTGCCGACGGATTTGGGAGAAGTTGTGGCAGTCTCAGCAGGCGATGGTCACACATGTGCAGTGAAATCAGATGGTCAGTTGGTCTGCTTTGGACAAAACAGGTTCGGACAATGCGATGTGCCGACGGATTTGGGAGCAGTTGTGGCAGTCTCAGCAGGCTTCGGTCACACGTGTGCAGTGAGATCAGATGGTCAGTTGGTCTGCTTTGGATTGAGCGACTTCGGACAGCGCGATGTGCCGACGGATTTGGGAGCAGTTGTGGCAGTCTCAGCAGGCGATGGTCACACGTGTGCAGTGAGATCAGATGGTCAGTTGGTCTGCTTTGGATTGAGCGACTTCGGACAGTGCGATGTGCCGACGGATTTGGGAGCAGTTGTGGCAGTCTCAGCAGGTTTCCGAAAAACATGTGCAGTGAAATCAGATGGTCAGTTGGTTTGCTTTGGAGCTAACAGCTCCGGACAATGCGATGTGCCGACGGATTTGGGAGCAGTTGTGGCAGTCTCAGCAGGCGGCCTTCACACGTGTGCAGTGAGATCAGATGGTCAGTTGGTCTGCTTTGGATGGAACGACCTCGGACAGTGCGATGTGCCGACGGATTTGGGAGCAGTTGTGGCAGTTTCAACAGGCCGCCATCACACGTGTGCAGTGAGATTAGATGGTGACTTGATCTGCTTTGGACAGAACACCGACGGACAATGCGATGTGCCGAGGGGTCAATGACAAATTGTAGCATTTCTCAGCCGGCGATTGTCGCACGTGGCAGTGAACTCAGCCGGTCAGCTGGTCTTCTTTAGATGGGTTGCTCGGGTAGCCCAAGCCCTAAAACCTACACCCTTAAACCCTAATCCATCCTAAACCCTATAAAGCCGAAACCCTCAACCTTACGACCATCATCGACCTGATTCTTTTAAAGGGTTCCCTCAAGGGTTCTTTTAACGGGTTTCCTTAAGGGATCTTTTCAGGATTCCCCTAAGGGTTCTTTTAAGGGCTCCCTCAAGGGTTCGGTTCAAAGGTGCCCCTCAAAGGTTCCCTTAAAGGGCTCCTTTAAGGGTTCCCTCAAGTTATTAAGGGTTCCCTTAAGGGTCCCTTAAAGGTGCCCCTCAAAGGTTCCCTTAAAGGGCTCCTTTAAGGGTTCCCTGAAGGATTCCCTTAAAGGGGTTCTCTGAATTTCAAGGGGTTGCCTGAAAAAAGGCTCCGTTAAGGGTGCCGCCCCTTAAGGGTTTCAACTTCAGGGCTTCCAAAAGTCAGGGTTGAGTTGCTTTGGGGGACCTTGAAGCTGCAGTTTAGGAGGTTTTAGGGTTTAGGGTGTGGGGTTTGGGGTTTAGGGTTTCGGGTTTAGGGTTTAGGGTTTAGGGTTTTAGGGTTTGCGGTTTAGGAGCGGGAGCTTCCTTCAAGGCTTCCTTTCAATCCCCGGGGTGTCTGATGGACGAAGCGACATGAACCCTGAAAGGGTTTAGGGCTTTCGCGCTTTCGAGTTTGGGTTTCTTTGGATTTTTGGTTTTGGGTTTGGGGGTACTCCGGGCTACTCGAAGGTACTAAAACCTTATAAAGCCATCGTAAGACCCCTGGAAGCCCTAAGCCCTAAACCCTAAATTCTAAAAACCCTAAACCCTAAACCCTAACACCTTGAAGCCCGAAATTCTAAAAACCCTAAAGCCGCAAAGCCCTGAGCCCTAGAACCCTGAACTTTAAAACCCTAAACTCCTAAACCTTACCTGTGAATCCAAAAACCTACCGTGTTGAGGGTTCTACCCTCTTTTTAAGGGGTCATAACCTACTATTTTTTTTGTAGGGTTTGGGGTTACAGGTAAACTCCTAAGGCACTAAGCCCCTAAAGCAACGATTTTTTGCACTTCTTAACATTCTTAAAGTTAAAGACGACATGAATCTTACACAGATTCAAGGTTCAGTTACCATATAGGCGTTCATAATATAAGGGTACAGGGCCCCTGCTTTTGAGGGTCATTTGGTCCCCCAAAGGATCCTAGAAATTTCTATCATGGTTTGGGCAAGTATCACCCATATGGGTACTTATTAGAGCCCCCAATCCTAAACCCTAACCCCTAAACCCCCTGAGAAAGCCACATAGGTAGGACCCTTGGGATCTGGAGGGATCCGAAAGTATTCCCACAACCCCAAGACCCCAAAACCCTAAAATCCATAATACTCCTATAGAACCCTAAAGGAACCCTTAAACAAAAGCCCTTTTTAAGGCTTCCTCTTTAAGCCTTTAAAGAAGCCCTGAAGCACCCAAGCCTTTCGGAGATATAGAAACCCTTGAAAGAACCCTGAAAGGACTCTGAAAGGAACCCATAAAGGATGTTTGTTGGAGCTCGAAATCCCTAAACCCTAAACCCCTTAAGGCTTTAAACCCCAAAACCCCTAAGCCCCTAAACCCCTTACACCCTAAACTCTAGACCCCTAAACCCAAACCTTTTTTAGGAGCCCCTAAGGCCCTAAAGCCCCCGACTTCCTTCTCGCTCAGTTAGGCGCCGGCGTGGCCCTGATGGAACTGCCGGGCGCTTACGCGGCGGAGGGTTTAGGGTTTAGGGTTTCGGGTCTAGGGTTTAGGGTGTAGAATCTGTCAGCTGGACGCAGTGGGGTTTAGGGTCTGGGGATTAGGGTTTAGGGAACAACTGCGTTATCATCGTCCTTGCGGTATTGGTCTAGTGTTACACTGAAGCCCCATTGGGGCCCCGAACAAGATCCCAAACCCAACAATGCCCAAGGTGTCAGAGCCGAAAGCCGAGAAACAAAATACAATACAACAACGCATCAAGTCGGTTTAGGGTTCGAGGTTTAGTGGGTGCTTGTTAAGGGATTTAAGTTACAGTTACCATAATAAGAAATCCCTATTATGGTAACTTAAATTAAATCTCTTCACAAGAACTCACTTGAGGTCCACCTATCCGGAGCTCTGAGCTGCTAACCAAAACACCTCCCCGAATCCGAACCGGCCGGTCGCATAGCCTACGGCTGTTGATATAAATCCTGCATTGCTGCATAACCCATCATAAGGACCATTCCATAATTCCCATAGTTTAGGGTCCTTAGGGTAATGCTGAATTTGTATCATCAACAGCATTGTGTGCAAAGTTGCACCCCTATACAGCGAATCCCACAGAGTTGGAATGAATAGTGCTCGGATCCCTTATATTTTACCCTAAGGGCATGAGGATAATGATGTTCCAACGTATACTGGCTTCTACTATACACTTTATGCAAGATCACAAGCCTCTATTTTGCAGGGTTTGAGGCTACGCGATTGTGCACAGTGTAAACTTTGAAGACATGCCGGAAAAAGTCCTAAGTACCTCTACAGTGGAATGTACGGCTCCTACCTTAGCAATCACTAGTATACATGTGATTTGGGAAAGTATCCCCCATAACGGTACCTAGGACCTTTTGGCACCCTCAACCTTAACCCCTAAACCCGTTATAGAAACCCAAATAGAACCCCTGAAAGGAACCTAACCTGAAAATGATGGAAGCCAGAAGCTGGCTTTCAGGTCTTCCTTGCCTCTGCCCCGGCGGCACGCCGACAAGGTGGGCCTATACAGTGGAGTTAAGAGAGAGCAGCAAATACACGTACTCCTGTACTTTAAATGCATATAATGTCCGTAGTTTTACATCATATTAAAACAAGCCTCAAAACCTACTGTGTTGTAGGATGTGAGGTTGCAAGTATACTGGTGTCTGGCATGTCCGTTGAACTGCGGACAGGACTTTCGGGATCGCTCGCGCTTGGCCAACATCTCGCCAGCGAGAAACACTCTGTCCCATGGGCTGAAACAGCCGCCATGGCTGGGCTCCTGCTCGATCCACAGGCGCAAGGCAGACTGCCGCGATCCCCTTCGCCGCCACCAGCGATCGAGGGACAGCTCCAGGCCCAAAGGTCGGAACTGGGCGCTGCCTCTTCGGCCGCGACGCAGTTCTTCCTGACGACAGAGAGACTTTTGAAAGCTGGCTAGGGACGGACTGTGGCGCAAGCCGGACCGCGGGCGTTCTGTGCCAGTTGTGCGGATATAGGCCTGGCCGGACCGTGGGTGGGACGACGAGAGCCACTTCTGAGATTCTTTTAGTCGCCCTACATAAAGACCCCTGTATTGGGGGTTTGGGGTTTAAGTTGCACTCGGGTTCAGGGATTCAGAAGGTTTTGGGCTGTACATTTGTAGTAATGTGTAGCTCCGGTTGATGTTTCTGTCTGTAGGGTTTGGACTTACGAAGCCCATGACTCCCTGGTTCAAACAAGGGAATGGTTGGTATTGGGACTGCTGTAGGGGACCTTAAGGAACTATGTCCAAGCACTCAAACAGAAGGGTTTCAGATGCCAAAAACCCATGCAGAGTATGGTATTGGGGACCTAAAGCCTTATACTGCTTGGGCACTTGGACCCTCTGTGTCATAGGGATCCATCCATTCCCCCATTCTTTATTAACCCTAATTATAAGACTCCAAGTATACAAATAGTACCTACTTTGGGGTCTAAAGAGTCTAAAGTCCATACATGGTACCTACTTTGGGCCGTTTGGAGCCTTAGGGTTATAACCCCATAAACCCTTAAACCCCAAACCTTCAGAGCTCTCCCTAGGAGATTCCGGACCCTCCGAAGGAGATACCTGGACCCTTAGGGTACTAAGAACGAGGGGGATGAAACTGATCGGTCAGGGCTCCCCGCGTCAGACGCCAGTCGGAGCCTCCACGTTCCACCGCAGAGCGCTGGGCCCAGAGCTCGCTTCGCGTTGTGTCCTTACTTATAAGACTCCAAATGTCCCAAAGTAGGTACCATTTATAGACTTTAGACCCCAAAGTAGGTACTATTTGTATACTTGGAGTCTTAGGGTTAGGGAATATCCAGTGGAATGTACTTGAAGTCAAACACATCGTCAATTCAAGGACCCCTGGATATCCCTGTGTAGTTTTAGGCCTGGCTTTGGCCAAGCTCCTGACGCCTAAACCCGAAAGTTCTAAAAGGTCTTGGAGTCTCCGGGGAACTCTCCAAGTGGTGGGATCGCCCGGTGTCTAGGGCTGTAGGGTTTTGGGTTTCTGGGCTAGTTTCGGGGTTTACTGTTGTGGGTTCCATTGGAAGTTCAAGGTTCAGGGCTGAGGACCTACGTAGAAGGTCGGTTTAAGGTTTTTTGGCAGGTTCGACTGCTACCGTACCATGACACGCATGCAGCGGCATCCAAATTACGTTAATTTCGTGATGCATCAAGCGCCTGTTTCCAAGACAACCCTAAACCCCAGGAGCACATTCAACCTTAACAATCCAGAACCCTATAAACCTAATCCAAAAAAGCCCTGAAACCAAACCCTCTGATACCCTCTAAAGGAAAACAACTAGCAGCTCCTATGTAGTTCCTTTTTATGGTTTTTATTTAGACTCCTATAAGGTAATCCCAAAAAGGAACTAGTAAGGAGCCTATGGGTAAACCCTGAACCCTAAACCCTAAACCCCTAAACCCTAAACCCTAAATTCGGGTGTCATAAGATACCCTAAGGCTCAAAATAGCCCAAAAGCCTTATATGGTATGGTCTTTGGTCCCAAAAGCCTTAAAATAT
>CAJNJA010013631.1:0-38273 GCA_905231915.1 Symbiodinium necroappetens | reverse complement strand
CGTCTGTACAAATGAATATTGATACACATGCATAGCGGTGTCATGCACAAACACAGCGTTGCAGCGTCGGCCATGGTCTTTTCTCTGCAAGCAAGGTCATATGCCTAGAGTGAAGCAGCTAGCGTATGCTTGAGTACTCCCAGGTTGGGAGCTAGGTGCTGCATCACCCTGAGTGATGTGGTGAGAACCCATGTCGTTCGTACCACCACTATTTCGTTTGGAAGAATGGCAAGAAGATCAACACAATGTCGAGCGCACCATCCGAGCAGGAAGCAGCAGCAACAATGGCAAAGATATAATCTATAGCAAAGGTAACACAACATCGACAGCAACAACAGCAAAAGCATGAACATTTAGCAGTAACAGCGCGCATACAAAAATCATGTAGAATAGCATTAAAACTAGACCCACTCCCACTCCCTCTGCCTCCCTTGCGGCAACCTCCACCAGAGCACCAGGGGCGGCCGCTAAAGGCATGCTGTCGTGGAATGCAAAACGTCTGGGCCTGCAAAACTTGGCTACATACCAGTGCTCATCGCACCTGCGATGGCAAGCAAGCGCATGTTCCCAAAGGGAAAGCGAAGGCTCGGCACCGCCGTGGCGTACCAACACACCAGGTCATCACCAAAAACGGTATACAGCAGAACGAAGAAGACAGATGGAAATTCCTCGTTTCTTCGGCTTCGACACTTCGCTCTATCTCTTCACGGGACACGCTGCTATTAGCGGGCGATTTCAATGCCCAGCTACACGCTGTCCCTGGCCTGATATAGGCGAGTGCAGCACTCCGACTGCACAAGTTGAGTCTTCAAGATGAGGCTTTACAGCGATTCGTAGAATCTCACAGGCCGATCGCCCTTAACACGTGGTGCAGCGGTCGGGGCAGCACGTACGTGCAGGGCAGCGTACGCACGCAGATCGACGTAGTGTTCATATTCCAAAAGACCTGCCAAAAGTCTACCCCAGCCAAAGATGTTGGCCTGGGCCAGTGGAAGAAAGGAGGACATCTGCCCCTCCTAGCTCAGGCTCGGCCCCTCCGCTATTGGAATCTCCCGCCACCGCCTGATTGGTCGGTGTCTTCTCATCCTTGTTCCTGACTTTGGAGGCAGGACCTCAATCCCTCCTTCGCTCTACAACGGAACGGACCGACCGAAGACAGCTGCACTTCCAAACCTGACTGCATCTGCGGATCATGGAGCTGAAAAACCATGGGTTGATTGAACATTATGATTTTATAATCGACTATACATGTCATGCGGAGAAGATCCAGTTTGGGTTTTACACACCAACGCCAACTATTGTGTTCATTCAGTGTGAGAATGGGCCCGTAGCAAAGTTTGTATGATGGGTGGGAAACCCGAAACCGATCAACACCCGGAAGGGAGTCGGTGGTGCTTCCCAAGCCTACACCCTGGAAGGAGTGACTGTGACGACGAACGGCACTGATAGGATTCTTGGTTGCTTCTTCGTTGGCTCCTGCGTGTTGTGGTGACTGGCTCTCTCTGGTGGGGCTGTGCTGCGATGCCTTCACAAGCTCCTCTGCCGTGCAGGAGCCCTGGTCCGCGCTGCGCTTCCTCTCGCGGCTCAGCCCCGGGCTCTGCCTGTCGCCTGGATCCCAGAGATCCCAGCCTATGCCTCACGGCATCGCGCGTGGCGACCTGGATATACGATGCACGGTGCTTGAGCTCTGCCAGGAATCTCTTTGTTCTACACTTTGCTGGTGCGTATGTTCTCGATGAGCCCATCGAGCTGTCAGCCCTCCGGCAAATTCGTGGCAGCAAACAAAAGTTCAAAAGTGAAGCAAGGAGCATCAAGGAGCCAAGGCTCCTTATTTGCAGCTGCTTCAGATGTTTGGGCGCAGGTATTCGTGTGCTGCGCATACCTGCTGATGACGTTCTTGCTGTCCCTGCTCGTGCCCTTGATGCATGAGATGACCTCTGAGTAGACCATCCGGGGCGCGAGTGTGGCATTCAGGGGTTGCGTACAACGAACCTGCATTTCGCCGTGGTCGGTGCGACGACACTTAGGTCTCACTCTTGCCTTTGTTCCTTGTGGAAGGCTGCGTGCTACCGCCGCAATGGCAAGCAGGTGCAGCTGTGACCTCGCATGACAGGTCCCGCTGCGTGCTTGCTGAGCAATGGTCTTCCTCAGGCAGGCGAGACGGAAAGCCTTGCCCGTTCCAGACTTGGATGTCTTTGGGTTTGTCAGGATATGCCGGCGCTGCCAGCAGCCGCGGCGGCTGCCTAGGTATGCGGCAAGGCATGTTTCAGTCCGCTTTGTTGAATCAGTGATGAAAAGACTGACTGTACAAAAGGGGGCCACAAGAGCTCCGTTCAGATCCTGGCCCTGTTCGATTCCAAACTCTCATTGAATCACTTGGCCAAGGGGCCCAACGAGCCACCCTGGTTCTTCTTCCATAGCAGTGCACGTAGCAGCAGGGTATTGGGAAGTTGCTGCTTTACTAGCTGCTCGCTGTGGAAGGGCTGTGCCTTGATGAGCACGTCATCGTTTATGCAAAAGACCGAGCTGCCCATGATGCTGATATCTGACCAGGTGTGGATACATGAGAGCTGCGCTGTTTGTTGATGCACGAATCTCCAAGGAAATCTTATGTGATATGCGGCACGATGATGTCGGCTGTCTTTATGTCAATTGCAGAGCTCAGACTGACGAATGGTGTGCAAGAGCCGCTTCTGTGTTGAATATCGCGACATGAACCATTGCATAGTGCATGCTCAACTCGATCCACGGAAACGTCTTGAGTCTTGGTCAAGGTACATCAATTAGCGAAAGCTTCAAAAATCTCAAGCACACGCACTAGCCAGCATTCCTTTCACGAAAGCATTCCTGCATCTTTGGTCCAGGACTCTTCAGACGCCTCGCAAAAGCCGCGCCGTACTGCTGAAACAAACAGTGCTGTGAAGCACGGCAAAAAGTTCGCAGCATCCGAAGGAGACTTGCCTATTGTGTGGGAGATCAGCGCCACATCCTCCTGTGTGTAGCAATTACGGAAGAAGCCGCCGCAGCTGCAATAGTATCAGCCATTCCCACTCTACCAAGCAGTCGAAACTGCAGAAAGTGCTGAGTGAGCTCCCCGAACGACTGGAACCTCGGCTCTCTGAACGCCAGCCAGACTAGGCTCGAACACATCCAGACTGTCAGATACCCGCCCGACGCCATGGTGCAAGGGGTGAATAAGGAGCTGGAAGACGGAATCACGGGGGCACGGTAGATCAAACGACCTGTCACACGAAGAGCGCTACATACTCAACAGTTGATGAGTTTTCCGCTTGGCGTCCCTTTCCTCACTACTCGTCTGCAAGCATCAGGAGACACTGATTCACTCAGGAGCTGGCTCGGTGGATGCGGGTTTAGGGGTGGTGCGGTTCAGATGGGCATAAGAATCCATCCTCTCGGAATCACTGTGTTACCGACGTGTGATGGGCGTGGAGGGGCCCAGCACCCCTCTCCAGGTTTTATCGTTTTCCCCTGTAGTGATGGTCTCGTACTCAGCTTATTGCCGAAGAGGCTTAAGCTCAAGATCGAAGGATCGGCAAAGTGCAGCAGCTGAAGAGATGCCGCCAAGGTTTTTTTGTGATCGCGTGTTGTATGCTACCTTGTGCGATGTGCGACGCTAAGACGGCCATCATCCAAACTTAGATGTGACGCCGGCAGCATGACAGCATCATGGTTGCTCAGTGAATGTTTGGGCCACGATGGGTTTGTCCTCAGCTATATCGATACTGAAGACCTGTGTCTGATATCAGTTGCTTCAGTTTGGTCCCCTCAGCAAGAATGTACAGCTTGTTGCGCAAGTTGAACCGCCGTACAAACTGCGTAGTTCGCATGAAGCGCATGTGGGGCTGCGCTGGCACGGCTCTGAGATGTGGCATGCGGAATTTGGAGCGTCTGGTCTCAGGATGTGAATCCTTGTGCATAGAGAGTGGCTGTAACCTATTGCAGTGAACAGTAGGCATGCTCGCAAGATCAGATTTAGAGGTAGATAATGCCAAGCTGGACCAATTAACCTGGTATTTTCATTATGGGTATTGGCACAGGTGGCATCTCGCTGCTATGCTGTTTGTGCGCAACTCAGTCGGCTGGCTTATGAGCATTATGATCGCCATATGCCGGTTGTCCACAAGATCTTGCAGAGAAGCTAACCGAGCGGCCGCTTGTGGCGCCTTGCTATGTGTTGTTTCTTGCGCTTTCTTGCCTGTGCAACGGATTTCCGCTGCATGCAGGGTTCAAGTTTCGTATTCAAGCACCTGTACTTGGCAGCTCGTCCTGAATGCATCAGGCTTTCAAGAAGCATCGTTTCAGGCGCCAGTGCATGTCCCACCTATGTGGCATGATGACACTGTAATTTTGCCATTTTGCAGTTTGCGACGAGAGACCGCAGTACAGGCATAGATTTTGGGACGTGTTGATTGAGCTGGGGTCATGCTACACTGTGCACTTCCCGAAGCAATGTCAGTTTACATGCCAAGCTTCACTGGAAAGATATTTTGTGAATGCTTTCTGTATCTCTCGCCTGCAGCATGAGAGTGTGCGAAGGCGGCAGAGTATGATTGGGATTTTGGGATCACTGCTCGGAATTTTGAATGCTGCAGGAGACAAAGGCAAGAACGCCATCGCTTTGCCCTCCTGGCGTCATTACCCACGACAGGGTGTTTTCGTCAACGCGAGCCCTCATGCTTTTGCGCAGATTGCAGGACCCGCGACACCTTTGACAGCTTCCTTCAAGGGCAGGCGAGTCCGGCATGGTTTGTCTGAGCATCGGATAGTCGATGCGATGGGACGCATTGCGCCGATGGCTCGCAGTCCGTGAGGTGAGGAGCAGGGGCTTTGACTCCAACCTTGGGCATCTCATGAGTAAATCTCCCACGAGCTTTCTGAAGCTGCGTCTTCCGTGCCAGCGCGACAAGAACCGGGCCGCGCTCGTAATGTTCCACGTGTCCTGGTGCAAGGCCTGGCCTCCGCCGGCTTTTCGGGACGGGGGGGTTCGGACATCTCTTTCAAATTGCGGATCTGCCACAAAAGGCCTGCCAGCGCACATTTCCCTTCTTCGATGCAGCGGCTGCAACAGCTGGGTGCTCGCAGAGCTTCGCATGTCAGCAAGAGCACTCTGGCCAAGTACCAGTTCACATCCTCTTGCGTAGTGACGGCGTAGTGTAAGCGCATTCAGGCCAATCCCCAATGCTGGTCTGCGAAGATGCGGGGGCTCACTGGTTGCTTTCGCCAAGGTTCCCAGCCAGGGAGTGCAGAACCCAGCACTGTTGGGCTTGTATGCATCTTTGGGGCCCATTTGTTGTCCTGGGCAGGTTCTCCAACTTCCGTTCTGTACAGAAGAGTTTCAGTAGCTCAGTAGTGTTTCGTGTTGTGCCCAGCATTTCACGTTTGAGAGCTTCGGACGATACCATGGCTGTGCTTCCAGCGTGGTTCTTTAGAGAACGTAAGCTTGCGGGAATAATGCCGAGCTGTGGGCGCCGCAAGCTTTGGGGTTTGCCCAGCTCCAGCCCTCGTCCTGAACCGATTCTTGACACGACGGGCTTCCAAATCCCATGGGAATGCACTGTGTGGGAAGGCTTGCCGGGATGGAGCCACCACGCACACTGGAAATGATAGGGCTGGGGACGGTTTGGGGACGGTTAGCACATCATGCAAGGCGTGTTCATTATCCTACTCACTCATAGCTCATGCAACCGATGCAGAGATAAGTTTGCTCAGCAGGGACGCAGAGAAGCGAGCGAAACCCATCAGCCACGGTGCAGAGGTTGAAATGGATTTCGGCCATGTGGAGTGCACGGATGACAAGGTTGTCGCTGCTCTTTCAGGGTATGCAAGGACATAGAGCAGCTCCCTATTCGCCAAAATCTCGACAAGAACAGACTGAGTGTATTCTGAGCGATCCAAGAGGTTTTTTCAACTCGCGGGTTCCAGTTTCGTGTTTGCAGCCGTGACCGTGCTGCCCACGCAGCCATCTTGGGCCAAATGGCAGCTTCCACTACCATGCTTGGAATTAGTGTGCCAGGTCGTCCTGCCATGCAGTCTCGTTTGCAGCCGCTTGAGCTTTATAGCCAGAGATGACGAACGCACCTCCTCTGCAGGAAGTACATGATCTGAAGTGCAGTACGAGAATACAGCTCTCTTGGCAGTCCCGGGAGCACGAACACAACTACGTTCCTATGTCACTTCACCGATTGCTCTTTGCGGTGGTCTTGTTTCTTGCCGGCAGATTGAGGTGTCTTTTTCAGGTGCAGTCTAGCACGGCATACCAGCCTGCTCAACCCAGGTTCGCATGCGAATGTCTGGAAAAGGCTGCTTCCACTCAGCCGAAGGACTGCCATTCCAGGTCTTGGCTTCCGCCAAGTCGGTTTGCATTTGGGTTCAACTTTGATACCTAATCCGGTTGTTCTAACTTTCGGACTGAGCTGGCTCGGTGCCCCGCCTGCTGTTGCCGAGACACCTGTTGCGTCGCTAAGAGGCTGCAGTAGTACAAAGCCCATGCTTGAAGGAGCAGCTCGAGCCTTCCAATGAAACCCTGCATCCGGGCTTCCTTGGGCAGCTGCAAGGCGCGGTTGGGATTGGGATCGGATTTCTGTTTCGGTTTGGATAGGTGGATCTGGGAGGCTGTCCCACCGAATCCTCAGAGCCGATGCTTGTGAGCTTCACACCCTGGGTTCAGGCCACAAGCGTGCCATCTATGCTATCGCCATCTCGTCCGAAGGTCTATTGGCATCCGGTGACAAGGTCTGGCCCATGTGGGTTCAACGCGTCTTTGTTTTTATGGAGTGCAGGGAGCCGGGGGGGGGGGGGCGGGAAAGTGTCAGTGGGGTTTTGAAGTAGCAATGTGCCCGATGCTGAAGAGGGGGACTGCTCGTGCATCACCTTGAGTCTAATTCGAGCTGACTCAAGGTTTATGACTCCAGAGTCCAGGGCCCATAGATCCTAGGATATCCTAGGCCACGCCTGCCGAGCTGCAAGTGCAGGACAACTTTCATAAGCCTACTGCAGCTTGCTGAAGTACTTCAGTCACGTCCCAGCTGTAGCAGCAGCATCAACTGAGCACCAGCATGTCGCCGCCACGTATGTCCATGCTGTCCAGCACCTAGAGGCATCATCAGGTATTGGGGCATCAGAGTTTGGGTTCAGCGGATGCTTTGCAGCAACAAGCCTTGCTGCTGTAACCCCGCCATCCTCGGCAGACTCTTGTGGCAGGAGGGCGTGATCTGTGTCTGGAATATCTCCGCACCCTCGCGGCTGCTTGACTACGAGTCGTTGGCCTTAAAGAGTTGTTCCGCGATGCTCCTGTGCTCGAGCATTCACGGGCACTATCCCTTTGACGAGTTGAGGCCTTGGCGCAAGCCCTGATCTTAGCTTTGTCAGATCAGTGTAGATATGAGGATAGACAGATAAAGGTAAAGGAATTTGGAGTCCATTTTCTGGTTGTTTCCGTGAGCTTTGCTCATGGCGAGCCTTGGATTTGAATGTTTCGAAGTCAGCATTGCGCTTCCTCTCTGCACGAAGGCTCACTGGCCATCGCTATGGCGTTACGGCCCTTGCTTTCGCCGATGGCACACTTCTCTCTGGAGCAGCGGACAACACCACGCTGCTCTGGGACCTCGTGCCTCGGAGCAGTTTTGCCGGCTTTTTCTGAGCCCGGCTTGGAGGCCCGTGCACGGCCCGCCGAGGCGTCCGGGAGAATCTTGCAGCGGATTCCCCATCCGAGGACGGTCTCCTTGCTGCACAGATAACGCTCCAGGCCCAAAGTCCATGATTGTTTTGCTTGAGATGTTTGGTGCACTTTGAAGAAATTCACTCAGGTCTTTGGGATCTCCGTCGATCCCAGTGGTGTTGTGGCAGCAAGTTCTGGAAGTGTCTGAATCCTCACGCCGCCAAACCAGCGTTTGGTTAGGCGGCTTTGCCACGGCGGCCTGGGACGGCGGGCTGCGGCTCTTTGGGACGGGCCAGGGGTCGGCCCTGGCCGAGCTTCGCAGCGGAGGCGTCCGCATAATATTTCCAGTTGTGAATGTTATGGCAAACGTCGTTTTGGCACATGTAGGAGTGCGCTTGTTGCTCGAAATCGTTGTTCCTATCGTTTTGGTGTTGGGGCTTCGCGGGAAAGGTTCGGGTGCCGCCGGCAGGCATTCACACTTGTTGAACTGACTTTCTAGAACCAACCATGGGCCGGTTGTAGCTTGCATACCGCTTGCCTTTGCTGTGAAATGGTGTTTGTGCTCGCCTCTCGGGCTACACTGCCAATGAGCTCTGGCAGATGTGGCAGAGGTGTGGGAGGAAGGTTGGAGGTGTAGGGCGCACAATGTTATTGCTTTCTTGTTATCGTTCTCATTACCCTTTTCCGGGTTGCTTGGATTTTGATTGACCCTTGCCTGCAACGAGTGAAGACTACGGTGCGGCTACTGGAGCGGCTGCTAAATTTCAGGCTGTCCTATTGTTTTTCCCGGATCGAATCGCATCCTCAAGACTCATGTGCAGTGAGAAATGCTGATGGCTGAGCAGGAGGACTTTATGCAGCCGCTTGGTCTGGTCGTTTGCCCCTTCGACCACGCTCCGCTTACTGCCGGCAAAGCCGAGGTCGCCCACTCAGCCCTCGATCCGACGCTGGTGGCCACGGCTTCTGCGGACAGGCGCTTTGGATGGGCGTCGCATGCAGAAGTTGAGAATCTGCCAGACAGGACGGTGAAAATCTGGGATGTGAAGCAGCAAAGACCGTTGTGGACGCTGTCCGGCCACAAGGACACTGGCGCGAGCACTAGGCATCCTACACTCCTGACGTTGCGAGGATCACGTCACCGCCGTCGGATGGTCTGACAGAGAGCTCCAGCTCGCCAGCGCAGGCTGGGACAGGAGGCCTGCCGCCGCCTGCCGCCCACTACTAGAGAGTGTTCTCTGCATTTCTCTGCGAACTGCTGTTCCGTAGGTTTCGTCTGTGGTCGCTCTCCAAAGATGAAGTGGCGGCCTGCAGATCCTTAGCGAAATGTTCAGAAGAAATTGCACCTCGGCTGCCAGATGACGCATGGGTTCGTATTCTGTAGATGCGAAGCTCTCTCAGGTCCCACGCCATGTCCGACGCCACCCGCAGCTGCTTTGGGCCGTTGCCTTTGCTCCAGGCACCGCGTAGCAGCAGATGCTCAGTTTGGATCTTTCTGGCTGGCTGGATCCTTGTGGTCCCTGCGTGCAGACGCGCAGCCATTGCTGGCGAGTCAATGGTTCGTGTAAAGCTTCAGGTGGGCGTCTGGTTGCTGCTTGCCACGGTGCCGTTGGACAGTCGCCGACCGCCGCCTGGTAGAAGGACCCCAGCGCAACAGCAGCTGCTTCTGCCATGTCCTGCCAGGTTGTTCTCTACGATGCAGAGAGTGGTATGGTGGTAAGAAGGCTTGGGCGACACAAGGCGGGTGTTCCGGGAAGCCTAGCTGTGGGCAAACCACCGATGTTGTCTTGGTACATGCTAGTACTATAGAAAGGCTTGTCTGATTCCGCTGCAACTGGTGCGGAAGCGCAGGACACTCCTCTGGCCCTGGCCTTTTCCCCATCGGGCGATGTCCTGGTACCTCGGCAAGGTTTGAGTGGCAGGATCGTGACGCTTGGCTGAAAGTCGCTTAGGCGTTCGAGATAAGTAACCAGCACAGGCGTCCGCTGGGATGGACCGGAGGGTGCTCCTCTACAAGGCCACCGACCCCAGCGATGATCTCCCACAGGCTCGGAGCGGGGTGGAGTGGGAGCCCGCAGCTGGCCAGCGGTGCCAGGGCGATGCAGATGACGAGGAGGAAAGCCTCCTGGCAGAAGTCGATATTGTGAGCGCTCCGGGCCCGAGAGCCGCATTCCCTTAGCAGCTCAGGGCTCCAATGGCTTCAGGACGTGGAGGATTTTCGCCAGCAAAAGAGCCTCAATGCACCCGGGCTGCCTTTTATACTCATCGAGGTGTTCATAATCTACGGCTTCTGGCAGCTCTGGTGTGGCAAGCACCTGCATACGCAAACAGCAGACGCATCGCTATCGTTGGATATCGTCGGCATGTGGCCAGAACTTGGGCCAGGATCATTGCAAGCGCTGAGGGAAAGTCCGGTTCACTGGTCCTCGGGGATGTTCAACAGATGTACTCGGTATACCAACTAGGGCCGCGATTGCGCCGAACGAGTGTTCTGCTGGGCTGGGCGTGAATCTTGAGGCGAGCAAGCTTGCGCAGTTGGCTCAGGAGTTGGCGACTTGACTTGGCTGGTGTAGTGGAGCCATGGCATTCGAGTAAGATACGACCAGCCTTGCCCATGATCTGCATGTTTGGTCAGTGTCCAATGAGTGGTCTCCAAGGCCAACCTTCGGAATCGGTCGAAGACCGACACAGGCCGTGTCTCCAGAGTGTCAGCCGCAGCTGAAGTTGCTTCTGGTTTTGATGCGGCTGGAAGGAGGGAAAGGTCTTTGGACGCCGCATCCCGCTTCGGGCATGGCTCTCTTGCTGCTCGGACCCAGGGCAAAAGGACCAACAGCCAACATCGCTTCATGCTAGCAGCTCCTGCTGGTGCACCGTTGGAAACTGAGGACGAGTAATCAGACCTTTGGCATCATTTGGGCAGTTTGAAGCTTTCCTTTCCAAGGTGAGACAGCGAGCAGCGAGCAGTCGCTCAAACCAGCAGCGACAAGCAGAGAAAGGGACATACCCAGAACCTAAAGTGTTGATTACCGCGGGCCCCCGTGGCGCCTAGCTTTGGTATGGTGAGTAGCACTTCTAGGATTCGTTTTGCTTGTGAAAGCCTGTCTGCACTCACACTCAAACAGAAGGGATGAAGAGCTTGAACAGGCGCAATGGAATGCAGGAAGTTTACTCGCTTGGTGAACCTCCATGTAAGATGCGACCATGCAATAGGCGATCTTTGTTAGCATTCTTCTGCGATGTCCTGCTTCCGGCACATGAATCTTTCCAGAATGTGGTGCTCTTGGAGAGCGTCGTCTGTCTCCATTGTCTATGTATGCATGTCCGCCAAAAATCTCGGCCCAGCATCGATTGACAAGACTCAGCAGCAAACAGGCTTCCTACTCGCGCCTGCAGAGGGTATCTGACGGTCGTACCTGGAAGTTGCACTGGATCCAAAAGCACAGAGAGAAGACCTCCCATAGGCGGGCTTCGCAGCCTTGGCGACCCTTGCAGTTTGCCCCATGAAAGAATGCTTTGACATCTCGGGGCGAAGCAAGCGCCGAATGCAAAAGAATGGGCGCAGTCGATAGCGGCGCCTGGCTCAGGAAAAGCCACCTCTGGCCTGGAGCTCCAGAGATGAATTGATATCGGCAAGCCCTGTGCCCAAGGACTGGCCAGCTGCAACGTGCGGTGTCCGCAAGAGTCTGTGAGTTTGGCTGGGGGGGGACCTTGAGAGTTCTAGGCTTCCGGTTTCTGGAATGGGAGCTGAAGATCGTCAGAGGCGGAGCAGCAGGTCCCAGGCGAAGCTTGAATCTCTCAGGAGCTGGCCCTCGCCGCCCCCGCGGCCCCGAGCCACAGCTCCAGGCTCGCCCCGGCAGTGGGCACGGTGTGCGTTTTCCGATAAAGCCTCTCACGAGGAAGAGCCGACGGAAACTTCAGGCGGGGCATGGCGGCGGTATTTTGCAGGACAAGTCGAAGAGGGCCTGCGTCGGCCTGCGTTATTTCGTGAGCTGTCATCGAGATGTAGGACTGCGTCCAATCAGCGCAGCATGCTGCCATGCCTGCCGGCAACGATTGCATGAAGAGTGATGGTGTAGCCGGAGCTGGCTACTATGTTCAAGGCAGCTTACAGCCAGACCGGGAAGCACTGTGAAGCACTTTGAGTTCTGGGCAAACATGCGGTGTCCTCGTCCTTGTCGCCGGCTCCCAGATCCGCAGCCAAGGCATCTCCTTCACTCCGTGTCCGACAGCGATGAACCTTGGCCCGTCTAGAGTCTAGGCATTCTTCCTTCTCTCTGGTTTGGATGAAATCACCGTGGTTCAACGAGGATGTCCCGGTTGAGTAGTCGATGACTGCCAAAATGCCTTTGCATGATGAGCTGTGCGTTTGTGCTGCCACGCCTCGACCAACTTAGGAGGCTGCCCGGGAGTTCGCCCACCCTCTCACAGCGAGGTTGAAGATGTGCTGAGCCAAGAAGACGGATGCCTTCACTGTGACGGTGGGTCCCTGCTAGAAAATCTGCAAGTGCTCGGCGGCGCAATGGCAGGCCCCCAACCAAGGCCCCAGATCCCAGACGCACATCGAATTGTCGAACAGAGGTCGGGCTACTCCCCCCAGGACGGCCGAGAGGTGGCAGAGGACGAGCGCCAGCGCATCGAAGGTTACCAGAGTGGGCCGTGCGGTAGCTCCAAGCCCAGTCCACCATGACAGCCCGTTTCTGACGAGACTCACGAGACTCTCTACAGTACCGGACTCTGCCGTCTCTCCGTCTTTGTCTGTCTATACGCACGCGTGTGTACTGCGCATGCGTGCCACGCAGGCTTTTTCCAGGCGCTGAGGGTGGGCGACTTCAGCTGCTTGACTTCATGGCAAGGTGTCCTGCTGAGTCAAGTCCTGAGACTATGTCTCGTGATCCTGGAGTTTGTCTCCGGTGGCATCAGGAAAAGTCGTCGACTGCGCAGAGGAGGAACTGGGATGACAGCTTGGGGATATTCACAGGGGTGCCTGGAAACTCCGTGAAGCCTGTAGTTGCAGCTTGAGTCCCCCTACTAGCGACATTTTCACAAATCTGGCGCCGCTGCAACTGCTGTATGGCTTGCACCAAGGGATTTCTTTACCCTTTGAGAAGGATGCACAACTTGGGGTTCTAGAAAAGAAGGGCTCCATGTTAAGGTTTACAGGCTTTCCAAGTCAGAATGGATCTCGTTGAAAGGAATGTATAAACCATGTCTTGGAGGATTCAGATATACTGAAAACCTTCACCCATGACCTACCCCTGCACCTCGAAGCATAGCTTCGCCTTGTGTCAATATGATTGTGAGTTGGTGCTCTCCTTGCAAGCTTTTTGCAGACGTGCTGGAAACAGGACGTGCCTTTCCACTCTCGAGGCACGTATATAAGTGTTTTTGCTTTTGTGAAAAGGCGCAGTGCGCTTGCTTGTCGTAGCTGTGTGAGCCTCGGCCGCTGTCCATTCAAATTGGCAGTGGAGCCCGGGCTCCTCCTTCGCGCCATGGCCGATGGCGAGCACTGGGCGCGCTTCGAGCAGACCCTTGGCGGGGACAACTCGGATGTTGCGCCTCGCAATGCGGCCAGACGGAGGGCAGCGAGGACACGATTCCGCACGAGGCCTTCTGCACGATCAGCCGCAAGATGGAGGTGACCCGTGGGCAGCGGCGGTGGAACAGAGAAGTAGGAGCAGTGGCATAGTCGGCGTGGGCAGTGGAGCCGGAGATAGCAGCGACAAGCTTATTGCTGGGCACGCGGGCGAGGAAGGAGAGATCGGGAGCGCAACCCGGTCTTACCTCAGAAAGGTCGAGGCTTGGGAGAGAGGAAGCAGACTCAGAAGGTTCCCAGGCCGGCATAGACCCAGGCTGTGCGAGCACAGTTGTCTGCTGCCCTTGGTTCGAGAAGTACATGGCTGAAGCCGAGCCCCAGGGCATTGCCTACGAGTTTGAAGAGGACAGCGAGTGCTTTAAGTTTGGCGTTGCCAGCATTTGGGAGGAAGCTGGGTGGATCCACCGAGAGTGTGGACCCGAGCGCCATCGAGACGAAGGGCGTGCCTTTGGTGCAGACCCATGGGCACCCCGCCGTGGTGGTCTTTCCCGAAAGGCTGACTGAAGCTCCCGAGTTGCCACGGAAGCTCGTCAAAGACTAGGGCAGAGACCAAGGGATTCGGCAGCGCAGCCCCGTATACAGGCTCTTCCGGGTTAAGCGCTTGCCGCCAGCCATTGAAGGCATGCTCGCGCACCACACTCTGAACATCGAAGCTTTCCTGGGATGGTGGAGCGGGAGCAAAATACAGAGTGATTTTTGGGTGGAGCGTGGAGACCACGTCAGTCCGTGTGCACGTGGTGCCCCGCAAATACCCCTTTTCCCACATACTGGCAGACTGAACAGTGCAACTTGAAGACGCAGCTGTTGGAGGCTGCCGGGCCCTGAGGTGAATGTCGTCCCGGGTGGCGCTTTGGGGCATGAGCAAGACCACGCTGGTGAGCGAGCTCGCCGAGTACACCCGGACTGGAGCATCAACGAGGTGCGCGAGATGGTGAAGGCCGACGAAAGGGGTCGTCGTCAAGGCGGCCCACAACGACACGGTGCTGGCCTTCGGCCGATACAAGGGCTGGGCTGACAGCCAATTTCCGGCGCAGAGACTTCAACGAGGTGCTGGGCGTGGACCTGATCTTCCGCAACGACTCCGTAGCAAGAGCCAAGTCGCCCTCAGCAGTCTCAAAGGAACACACTCGCCCTGAGCATGGTGGATTACGCCTCAACATACCATGTCGTGATCGAGTCTGAGGACCGCACTGCCAAGACGCTTGTAGAGACAGTGCGAGATCATTGGGTCTCGTGGGCAGGGCCGTCGCGCACCTTCGCGCTGGATCTGGACTGGGTTCAAGACCCTTCGACGAGATGTGCTACGAGTTCGGCTCCTTTATGTCCCATGCCGCCGGCGCAGCACACTGGCAGCACGGCTTGGTGGCACGGCTTGGCGGAAAGACGCGCCGGAGCCTGGAAAAGACTTTGGGAGAGGACGGTGGACAGTGTAATGGTGGCGGCCTTGGGCTGTTGCCGAAGTGTCCCATGCCAAGATCCAGCTTCGAAACAAGGGCGGTTTTCGCCCGCGACAATTGGTGTTCGGGGCCAACCCACGACTGCCAGGCGACATCTTCGATCTTCGACGACAGCAACAACCCACTACACAACCGGATGCAACGGCAGAACGGGGCAGGCAGCCCGAGTTGCGTTCACGAGGGTGCAGACGGACCAGGCATTGCAGCGAGTACGCCGGAGTCGGGTCAAGAAGACCCACTACGAGCCCGGCGACCTAGTGTTCATATACCGGCACAAGCGGGCCGAGAAGGACAAGACGCCAGTGGCAATTTGGATCGAAACTTGCACGTCCACAGGCAACGATGCCGCCGTCTCCTGTGCACCCCCGAACACCTCAGGCCAGCAGAGGCGGAAGAGATCTTTGAGGTGCTGCGGGTGAGGGCCGCGATGGATGACGTGCAGGCCATCATCGACGAGGACTCTTTGCGGCAGAGGGCGGCTGAGCCCAAGGACTAGGAGGACCGCCAGGACATCTTCGAGGAGCTCCTCGGAGAGGGTGCCGGGAGTTCCAGGAAAAGTTCTTCGAGATGGAGAACATGGCTGGGACGTGAGCACCGAGCGAAGACGGCGACGCCTAGACGATCTGCGCCATTGTCCGGTGATGAGAGGGAGGCCATGCACCGAGGACCGAGAGACCACCGAGGGGCCGCGAGCGAAGATGGCACAGTCATGTTCGGCAAGGTCGCGGCGACACGGGCTAGCACTCAGAAGCAGATGGAAAGCGAGATCCCGTGGCCCTCGATAGCACCAAGGACAGGCCGGCTTTCGTGGAAGCAGAGGTAAAACGGTACTGTGACCAATTGAAGTTTTACGTTGAGATTCTCCCTCCCGAAAATACTTACGTTGAGTTTCGCCTACAAGGACAAGGCGAGAGCACAGAGGGCCACCGGAACTCCCAGTCAGGCAAGGCCAGATTATGCGTGGGGGGCACCGAGACGCCGATTTGGGGGTTGGCCAGCTCGGCGTCGACGTCCCCACCGCCTGCCAGGACAGCTTGATGCTGGGCGTGCAATGCGCAGTCTCCCTTCGATGGTCTCCTTCCATCGGAGACGTCCAGGCTGCCTTCCTTAGCGGGGTGGCCGCGCCGCGCCAAGGGGTCTCTAGTTCAACGCCGAGAGAGCTGCCGGGTGTCGAGAAAAGAGTCCTGATCGAGATCGTGAAGGCGTGTTTGGGCTCTCCACTAGCCCGAGGCTGTGCTTCGAGAAGTTGCAAGGCGTGACCGAATCGGTGGTTGAGGTGGAAGGCGACAGTTTCGAGCAGAACCTCATCGACCTGCTCGTGTTTCGGCGAGACACGAGGCCTTCTGGAGACAAACATCGACCACTTCCTTCTGTTGGTGGATGAGATCTTTAAGAAGGCAACGCAGGAGGAGCTGAGCCGAGTGTTCCCCATAAGCGAGTGGGAGGACGACTCCTTCAAGTGTGTTTGGAGCAACTACAAGAGGAGGGCGACGGCTACAGCATCACCGAGGAGGACTACGTCGAGGAGCGCCTGAAGTTCAGCGACTTGTGCAAGAAATGAACCAAGATCAGGTCACCGACCAGCTGCGACAAAGCACCGCAGTGGGATGCCCAAGCTGGATGGCCAAAAAGAGCAGGCCCGACCTGGCTTGTGCCGCGAACTTTGCACAGTCGCGGCAAGGGAACCCGACACTGCAGGACGTGAAGGACACCAACAAGGCGATCAACAACAACTATAAGGACCACGGGATGCAGATCAAGCCGGTCCCCTTGGGAGAAGTGTGTGTGGTTCTCTACCACGATGCAGCCTGGGGCGTGAGCCAGAGGACGAGGCCGTGGAGAACCTCGTCGGCAGTGGGGTCGGCTCCCAGATCGTGTTGGCAGTGAGAATTCCAGCATAGGAGGACGACCCGTGCGGATGAGCGTCCTGGCCTGGAAGCCCCATGCCTGCAAGAGGGTGTGCCGGTCGACTTGCGCCGGGGAGACAATGGCATGCTGTGAAGGAGCGGAGTGTGCAATCCACCTTTGACGGTCCGTACTGTGACTCCTCAAGAGGAGGCTTGTCCACGAGCCCGAGGCGGCAACGATCATGCCGATCCACGCGGTCACCGATTGCAAGAGCCTGTAAGACTTCGTGAATAGGCACGACACCCGGAAGCCCAAGGCGGACCGAAGGCTGATCATCGACCGACCTCGCTGCCCTGAAGCAGATCTTCCCCAACGAGGCCAAGCGATGGTGGGCAAGAGAGCGCGGAGGAGCACAGCCGGTCGTGGACGATCCTGTTTTGATCCCGTTCCACTGGGTGCCCAGCGGCCACCAGCTGAGTCACATTATGACGAAGCAGATGAAAGCGAAGAGCTGGTGGAAGACTGTGGTCCGCGATTTCTTTTTGGCTGTTCTTGGCAAGCTTTTTGCAGACGTGCTGAAACCGGACGTGCCTTTCGACTCTCAAGGCACATGAGTGTTGGCTTTGTGAAAAAGCGCAGCGCGCTTGCTTGTCGTAGCTGTGTGAGCCTGGGCCCCTGTCCATTCAAACCTTGGCTCAGAGCGTAACAGCTTACCATAGAAATTTTGGGCACAGAAGTGATGGTCTGCCGTGTCGTCGCAGGGCATGGACCTGACGCAGCGCACTCTGAGGGGACAGGCGCTCAATGCTGTGAAACTTGAATGTGTCAACTAGCTGCGGTGAAGAATGGAGAAGCCCGAACTTGAACACGAAGCCATTACGAGCTAAACTCCTACAGTCCGGCCAATTGAGGCTTTTCGAGTAGCAGTTCGAGTAGCAGAGCTCGATCCTTTTCAGGATGTGGTGATGCTCGCAGCGGTTTCCAAGAGCTCCTCGACGGTTGCGGCCTCAATATGAGGGCTGCTTAGCTGGTTGTGGTCTGCTGTTTATCGTTTTCTCTCATGCCCTTGGGCACCACACGAGGTGAGTTGTTTGGATTTCCTCCTGGATGCCAAGATCGGCATTGAGAACAAGGAGCTACTTGCGGTTGTCTAACCCCACAGAATGGAACAAATCTAACAATCCCCTTTATGCATATTATACTGAACTCAACAGGACTGCTTGAGCTGGACGCCGCTATCCCATGCTTGCCGGAACAGCTCCACAGAGGCTCGAGAAGCTGCTGGAGTTTCCGTGCAAGCGTTTGAGTCCTGGACTTTAAAGTAGACTCTTTGGAGACGTCTTCAACAAGCCGCGGGCTGACCGGGGGGGAATTCGTCTGCTTTGTGACGCCGAAACATGGGTAGCAAACTTCAGTGTGTCAACGCTCTGACCCGGGCATGGGCTAGGCCGTGACGTTTCTCCTGGAGCGAAAGGCCTCCGTTGACACCCAGGCCCTTCTTGCATCAGCGTCCATTTTCGTATGATGCTTTGATAAGATCCAAGCAGGATGTGGCCGGTCGGACGCCAATGATGCCGCGACCTCAGGCCGTAGCACGCAGTAGCACTGTAAATCAGCAGGAGCTCATTGCCCGCAAACAACTCCGGCCTTGCGACTACCCTGGTCGCGACAGGTAGCTCTTCAGGAGATTGCGGCAGCTGATTTATCACGTCGAACATGTCACGACAATGTGAATTTAGGTAGGCTTCGACAGAGCATTAAAGCCTGACTGTGGCGGCAATGAAGATGAAGCAGCGCCGCACTGCTTCAGAGTTCTTGAAAAAGTCCATTTGCAGACTTCGCCTCCTCCCCCCCTTTTCTTCCTTCCTTCTCTTGGGCTTTGGTGACGGCTTTCTGCTGTTGCATGTCTCGGACCACAGGCACAGATCTCCGTATCTCTGCAAGGCTGGCCTGCATGGACGCCTCCGCCGAAATCCCGCCGCTCCTGCTGGAGGCTTCTTGGCCGTTGGCCTGGGTTCGGCGGGCATTCCAAGCGCCAGTGCCATGCAGCCGACTGGGTTCAGGCATGTGAGGACATGCAAGGTGGAAGCGTTAGTTCAGAGTTTCGGCATGTCATCATTGAGCTTGTGTTGGGCTTAAGTGATCAGACATTGCGAGATCAGAGTTACATGATTCCACGAACGTGGCTGTGCACAGGCCCGTGCTGACATCAAGTTGCAGGACATTCGAGGTTGTTGCAAAATCTGCACTGCACGCTGGCTCGCTCCTTCGCGAGTTCCACAGCTGGCGACGAGCAGAGGGTCAGTTATCCCAACCCAGCAAGGCTTTCGCCTCTCTCTCGCTCTCTCCTGTTGCTCACTCAGTCGTTTTACTAACTTTATGGTTGCTGAGCCTCGGGTTACTCGCGTTGGGCGTGCAGGACAAGCGGCAGTGGACGGCGCTTTTCTATGCCGCAGAGCGAGGGAAACAGGAGCAGAAGAAGAGTGGAGTAGCGATGTAGACAGAGGAGCAACTGCATCCAAACTTCTGGGGATGGAAACCTGCGCCTGGTGCTTTCACCAGGAAGTGGTGAAGTTTCTACTGCGGAAGCACGCCACGCCTCAGCAAACGACCTCGGAAGGCTCACCTGCCAGCACTTGCAGCACGCTCTGTCATGCCGCACCCTTGCGGAAGGCATCTCGGCGCTGATGATTGCCGCTGTAAGGGGGAACACCATGGCCGCCAAACAGCTCATCCGGCCCTCCCCAGCGAAGTCTTTGGGATCTCGATGCTTGATTTTGCTGTCGATACGTGAAGTTCAGCGGCGAGCTTTTTTACACAGGCGCCAAGCAGACTTGAATGGTGTCGAGAAGAACGGGCACCTCTGCTCACTACGTTTGATGGTATCCGCACGTCGTAATTCGGACACGCCACTCGACTTAACCAAACGACCCGCCGCAGATTCCAGCCTACTCCCAGGAACACGGCGTTGATGCTGGCACTGGCCGCAGCCCCCCGGCCCAGGGTGCAAGACTGTGCTGTCAGACACAGGACTGAGTCTAGCTCAGGCTCAGCAGGACCTGGTTGCCTGGTTGCTTCAGGAGGATGTGGATGTGGACATCAGGCTTCGTGACGCTCCAGCAGGGAAAATGTTGAGTTCTCTGCCTGCGTATTTGAGGCAGAAATGTCCCAGAAGCACCTGGAACGTGTAGAACGCCGCAAAGAGCATAAAACGCATCCTGAACCTGTCTGGTGCCAGCAACGACCTGGAAGAGAGCGCGTATGACATCGCTGCGGAGCAAGGTTTCAATTCGTTGTTTCTTGGCTTGCAGTCATGAAGACTTCGCATGATTCCGCATGATGTTCGTTGTAGCTCTTCACGGTGCCTTATGCACATTGCTAACGTGCGAGTTTCAACATGGGTCGCACCTAGAATCCTGGATTCAAATGTGACCTGTAGTACAGCAGTGACAACCTGTTATGGATGCTCTTGATTCTTTCTTTGAGTGGAAGGAAGAACACCATCGTCATGATTTCTCGCATCCGTGAGGAGGCCCTCTGTGCTCTCTTTTCTTGGGCGGTTTCCGGCAAATTTCTCGGGGAAGAGGCGCGGCGCAAGGCGGCTCTGGCGGCTGCCGCAGCCGAGGCAGCCAAATACCTGGAGGACTGAGGCTGCGAGGCTGAGCTGGGGCTTTGGACCAAGCTCTGCCCGGCAGCTTTCGCTGCTTGGGCCCAAAGAAGCCCAAGGCTAGCCAAGGCTGCGTGTGCAAAGGAAAGGCCCGAGTGTGCTGCTGGGTTGAACCCCGAAGCAGGAACCAAGCAGGCTCAAACCAGGAGCTTAATCCTTCGTATCCCTGCATGCCAGACCCTCTGCCAGAAGTTCGAGGTTCAGGGTTATCCGACGATCAAGCTCTTCTTCCCGGAGGCCGGCTGTCTGCAAGGGACCTTGGGCCGTAAAGCTAGAAGCATGGAGCCCGGAGTCACGTTTGCAACTCCAGTCCCCATCCCGGTCGCAGCCATTGGGTTCCGACAGATCCATCGTGCGGCCATGGGGATGTGCGCCTTTGCGGGGCAGGAGGAAGGGGCGAGCAGCCCAGGCCCCGGCACAGGGCGAGGCAGGGCCCAGCCTGGAGAGCTTTCAGCACAGGTGCCCACCTGAAGAGTCCAGGAACAGCTGGAGCAGCCGCAAGCAAAGGCAAACAGTACCCGGTGATGAAGATCGAGGACTGCTTCAAGAGCAAAGCTCGGAGTGGGGCGCTCCTGGCCGTCTTTGAAGGGGGAAAAAGAGGAGAAGCAGAGTTAACGTCAGGATAGGCAAAACAATTCCAACGAAGTAACAGGCTAGCCCGCTGTCGAGGAGAACAGCCACAAGCCCAACGATTTCTCAAGGAAGCTGCTGAAGGAAATCGGAGGCTCGTCCCCGTTCGTGCGGTCCAAAAAGCGACTGTTGTTTTATCGGGGAGGCGTGTCGCGACTACTGGAGATGACGACTTGCTTCTACACCAAGGCCCTGGATCGTCACGCAAAGAACGTCCAAGTCCACCTGTCTTGCGCGGGGCGATGCGGCGCGGTTGAGCCTGTGCAGTCCTGGAAGGTCTTCGCGAATCCGCACTTGGAGCCCTTCTTCGCCTCGACAGAGGCGCTGCGCGACGTGATGGGAAAGTGGGGGATGTGGCATGTCAGCGGAGGTGAGCCATCATGCACCACGGCTGGCGAACTGGGTCCCTGGATTGGCATTTTAGACCGTCCGTGGCGAACTTGCCAGATGGTTGCGATGTGACTCTCTGTTCGGAGAACTAGGTAGCCGAGAAGATGGGTGCCCCGGAGCAGCCATGGACAAGGGAGCGAGGTAGCCGCAAGCAGAAAGAGGCGCGCAGACTTCCGGTCCTCTTATACCAAGTTGACATTCACATGAAAACTCCTCCGTCCGTGAAGCCCAGCCGACGCAGTCAATGAAGGGCCTGAGTTGAGGAGGTGGCGAAATTTGCTGAAGCACGTTGGCTCCTGACTGACTGCTGTGTGCTCCCGGGGCAAGGCAACTCTGAAGCAGCAGATCATGTATCCGAACCACAAGGGTGCTCTGGAGCTGGAGGAGGGCGACAGTGCAGTTTTTTTTATTAAGAGTTTTTAATAAAAAGCTGAAGTATGAAAAAGGGTCCCCCTGTCAGCGAGGACTTCTTGGTCCACGACCGCTCCTCTGCACACTTTGCGGGGTGGCACTGCCCCAAGCGAGCAGGCTGCCCCATGCACCAGGCCGCGCCTGGCCTCCGGCGGAGAGATCCATTTCACCCGTTGCAACTTTCCCTCCGTGGAAGCACTTGGGCCTGGGCTCCGCAAGTGCGGGAAGTTGCCAGGTCGGCGACCACTTCAAGCTCGACGACAGCCGGGTATGGATGCGGCTCCACTTCTGGGCCTGTCGTGAGGCCGAGGGCCCCAAAAATCGCTCGTTCTGCCCCAAAGAATTCATGAAAGCGCAGGTTGGTTTATTCGGGCCGTCGGGCGGCGAGAGGACCAAGCTACAAGTCGAGTTTGAGAGTCTCGGCACAACATTTTCAGAGGACGCGAAGTGATTCGAGATCTGTGCGTCGATTGAAGCCACCGTGTACGATTTCCAGCGAGGAACTTCTACACTCGCTTCATTGGCCACTTCGTGCGGATCTATGAGCGCAGTGCTCCCGCCTTCGCACGCCTGGAGTCGAGGGGTTTGCACTCAGTGTGAGTGGAAATCGGGCAGGTAAGATCTTGCACGCGCGGCAAGCCCCTGTATGAAGGGCCCCGCAGGAGTGCAGCTGGAGCGACGAGTCGACACCGGATGGCAAGGCCGAGTGCATCCCAAGCAGCGACGTAGGGTCGTGCGTTTGGTATTGGTAGCTGATGCAGAGTCCGGGAAACTTGCCGGGATCAGTGCGAATCCGATATGTCCTGGACCTCGCTTCAACGAATCCAACTTAACACCGAAGACTCTGCGGCACATTGAGACCATTAAAGAGCGCAGAAAGTGCAGAGGCCAATGTGGAGCGCTACCGAGCCTTGCAGCGCGAGACTCCGGACTACATGGAGCCACTGGGACTCTCATGTTCTCTAGGCCAGACAATCGAAGCCAGCCTTCTTCTCACTGCTCAGGAAGAGGTTGCATGGCATGGACGACGTGATCGGACTTCGAGATCCTGCAGAGGATTTGTGCTGTCTACGGAATCCCTTCAGTCCAAATAGTCGGAGGTCTTAGTAAGTCTTAGAATTGCTTCTAGCAGCTGCAGTACTGGAAGAAGCCTGAAGCACACTGAGCGCAGACCACACTCGCAGGCCCGAAGACGTGCCGCCGAGATCCGAGATGATGGCTGGCCGTACTCTGACGATGGAATGTTTGTGCCCGAGGAATAGGGGCAGTACTGAAGGGGTGTCCTCTTTCAGGTCATCCTGTGGTGAGGGTAAGAAGGTGCAGGTTTCGAGAGGAAGCTGTACAGCAATGCTTGCACTTCACAAGCTCTTTCAACTCGATTGCAGAGGGCACATGCCAAGCCTGGAGAGATTATGGTTTGTTGCTGTGCTCCCTCCATGGCCAGCTCGGGATCAGAAAGGCCAATCTTGAAGAGCCTCCGGTGACGGTAATTTCGAATGTCGGTCGCAGCGCAGCTCTAGCTCCCCATCCTTTCTGATCTCGACTCAAAGCGATGACCGTGGTGTCTGAGTCGAGGATCTACTCCTGGCCAAGCCAAGCGCTTCAAGATGGGAAAAGCAAAGCACCAGCACTTGACCGTCCCTGCGCACACTTGTCCTTCATCACCTCTGGCTAGCAGCTACTTGCTTCTGATCTAGGGCATCCAGGGCAGAACCACGAAGACTTCCTTGCACAGATCGTTAGTCAGATAGACCCATTGTGTGCCCTCCCTCTAGGCTGTCATTTCCACAGATATGTTGCGTGACTCTGCTGTGCAACGGAAGCTGCCCGGCGACTGCCTCTGCTGAATGTCGAAGCTTCTTGCAGCGAGCGTGGCTCTTTCCCTTCTCGCTTTGGGAAGGCCCAGTCCGGACTCTCCGGCCAGCCAACGCGAGCGGCATTTGCATGTGGACTCACCACTTGGAGGTATCGGTCCGGAGGATTTCTTCAACTGCACGAAGATTTTCTTGGACTTGGGCGCAAATCGGGCGACCCATGTCCGGAAGCTTTTCGAGCCTCTGAAGTACAAGGGAGCGAAGTACCTCAGAGTCTTCAATGAATTCTTTGGCAGAGCTGCGTATCGCTCAAAACCGTCGCGCCACACAGGAATCTGTGCCTTCGCCTTTGAAGCAAATCCGAGGCAGGTGATTCAGATCAGGGTACCGGTTTTCCACCCCGATCACGGCCATTTCATCTTAGTTGCCGTAGCCTTTGGCACATAATCCGCGGCTTGTAGCTCTGCTAGCAAGAGTCATGCATGCCTGTCCGGATGAACTAGTCACTGGACAGGTGGAGGGATCGTCTTCGCGAAATTGAACTGTCTTACTCGGCTCAAGGCTGGCGAGTGAGGCTATTCAATGTGGCTGTCAGTGGCAGTGACCCTGGCCAGTTGATCTTCTTCAACAATAATGAGGGCTCCGACAGTGACTGGGGTTTTAGCCTTTATCGCTACTCAGACTACAGAAAACCCGGCAACAAGACAGTCACAGTGGCAGCATTGGATTTTAGCAAGTTCTTGCAGCTTTTGAAGGACCATGCTCCACCAGGGAAGCGATTGATGAAGCTGGATATTGAAGGAGGCGAGTTTGAGCTTCTACGCTCCCTCATTGACAAGCAGCTCTTTTGTAAAAACATCGTTGATTTGATCACCCTGGAATGGCATCTCGATTCTGGACTGAACACCTCCCTGGGCACCAGCAGAAACATTTGGTACAGGCAGATCTTTAACGAGGTGATGAGGGGAAGAGCTTGCCACGGAAGGCCACCTACCGTCTGGCTGTTCGACGACGAGGAGCACCTGATGGATGGCCAGCCTCTGCCCACGTGACTGAAGTCTGCGCGTCGCATGACTTTGGCACTTCCATTGTCCGCGTACTGCCCAAGTTTAGCAAAGTGCTGCTGGCGACCCAAGCTCAATGGTCCCGGATTTGGCTTTACATCCGCGCTGAGATTCCGGATTCAGGGCTGAGGGTCCAGACTTGGAGTGTTGTTCCTGGAAGCGCTTCTGACGACCAAGACTGACTGATGCCAGGAATCTTGCCCCGTCCGCGCAGTTTTGGCAGTCGTGGATCGCAGGCCCGCGCATGGCGTTGTGGGAGCTAGAGACGTCGATGATCTACTCCACAACGACGCCTCTAAGAGTGACTGGGGCCTCAGCCGTCTTCGCCAAACAAAGCAATCATGGTGGCTGCATTGGATTTTAGCAGGTTCCTGCAGCTCTTGAAGGAGCAGGCAGGAGGTCTGCGATCCCTCGTTGACGAAGAGCTGTTCTTTGACCTGATGACTGGGACTGGAACCTGACACCAAAATGCATTTTTTCCTGGAGCACCACTAGGAGCAGATGGTACGCAGATCTATTCGTCTCGGTGCTCGATGACGAGGAACACCTGACGGATGGCCAGCTCCTGCCAGCATACCGGTGTCGCCGTGTCGTCACTGCCGCATATCAAAAGGAAGCTGCAAGTGGTTCTTGGGCTCGTTGGATTCGACATGCACAGTGGTTGTGTAGATTAAGCCCCCAGTTCAGGCTTGCGACTCGGAGCCGTCTGTCATGAGCTTCAGGTCCAAGCGCCAGGGTAGTAGATGGGGCAGTGACTTTCAAGTTCTTCGATTCAGGCTGTTCTAGTCTAGTGACCAGTGTAGGCTGAGACCGATAAGGCAGAGTTTGAGTTTCGTGGATCCTTGCAAGGCTGACCGGGCCCCACAGAACTTCAGGCCTCGCGTGGGAGAGCCTGATGCACTTGCCAGTGAGAATGAAGCTATGCTGGCAACCGTTGTGAGTTGCATGGTTGGTGGTTTTCATCCAACTTCATCTGATCATCCCCCACGAGCAGCTCTTGAAAACATTATGGGAGACTGTCATGCAGTGGAGTAGAGAAAATCGAAGATTGAGGAACTGACGAGAGCAACGATTTGTTCTCTGCGTCTGTTTTCGGGGAGATTCGAGATGCTTGTGCTTGCCGCTATGCTTGGGAGGGTTAAGGCCAGGCGGAGCTTGCGATTGGTTTGATGCAACCCCTTCAACGATCCAAGCACCGTCGCAAGGGGCCAGCGGACAGAAGAAGGCTTCCTCAGATATGCCAAGGTCAGGGCAGCACGGGACATGTCAAACAGGAAGACTGGGCAGCACCATGGCAGGGATCTTTCCAGGGCTGTCAGTGTCCGATTCGAGGTTGTCCGATAAGTTGGTGGCCCCTCTTCAGGTGGTTTTCTTCACAGACCTGCGTAATATGCGTAATGCTAAAGGGATGATAGACAAGCCAGGCGCCAGCCTCCAAGAATGGCCCGGACATTCCGCCAGCAAGCATTTGCTCCAAGCCCGAAGCCTTCGTAAACCTGCCACAGCATGACAGCAGCCTGAAACTCCAAGCGCCGAAGCCTGCCAGCGCATGACCACCGCGCCGGTGCGATCACTGGCGAGTGCGTCGGAGCTGGTCCAGGTCCGATTTCAGTTACCGTAGTTACAGAAGATGTCTTTCTCAAGACATGGACGTTGGGGAGCTGCACTGTGGTATCGGGTGATGCTGGTTCGAAGGGAAGCTCAAGGGTCGCTTTTGCGCTTTCGGCCTTGGTCCGTCAAAACAGAAGGATGGGGACTCTAGGAAAATGACTACATTCAACGGCCTTCTTAGAGGCGCTTATGCTGTCGTGAAAGAGGCCCGGAGTTGAAGAAAGACAAGCCAACGAGGCGATGGCCTTTGAGCCTTTCGCGGCCCTCCTCATCGCCGACAGGCGCGAATTCCCTGCACAACTTTCAGATTTGTTCAACGTTCCTTGCTGAGGTAAACTTCCTAAACATCATAAACACAAACACATTTCTCTAGATGTTTCCCTTCTTTACGCACCATTTCAACAGGCACATAATATCAGCATGTAGACATGAGGAACTGCCGAACTTAAGTTCAGGCAGGTCGTCATAAGCTTATAGGTCCTAGTGTCCGTATTGCCGACACCGAGTCACCAGTAAACATGTGCATCACAAATCAAGCAATATTAAGATTGCCAACAACCGAGGAAACTCACAAGTAATGGCAATTGCCCCACCTGAACACGAGACTGACCACTGTTGCAGCCTATTCCCAAGATCAGGTTCTCTGCAGGAGATTCAGTAAGCACAACATCTGCCTTCCTGGAATTCAGTAGACAAGACCCCACGATGCGATACGTGCTATTCACAAGGTCTTGTTCTGCACACTGACCATTGCCAGAGATGTCAACAAGATGTCATTGGAATGAATTGGACTACGCGGAGCGACCATGTGAGGTAACAAGCGACTCGATTCCTAGACACTCCGAATCCAACTCATCAATACCAGATTCCAGACGGTCACACAGAAGGTCTGTGATATCTCGACAATGCAGCTCTGCATACTCTGACGCCCATTCGTTGGCCTCATGAGTTGCATCCTCATTGACTTAGAACTGTACTGTATCAATCTTTTGCTGCAAAAAATCTGTAGTCACAGATCTGTTTATTGTTTCCTCTACCGTTATACATGCAGTAGGTGACTCTTTGTAGCCATGCGTTACTGATGCTTTGTATTGACACCAAGCGTTGATCTCTTCGTCTGTCTCAGCACACATCCTGCAATATTCCGCGGTTCGTAAGACAGCGACCGAGACAACCAATGCAGGCATGTTGAGGCCCTCACCTTCGTTGCCCAGAGGCTGGTTGCTCTAAACTTACGGAAAACTGGCGCAGCAGGGCAACTGGCTTCGGGCAAGCTCTTCCAGGATTGTCATTCAGACGGTTCTGCGACATGAAACTGGACAAGCCAGGGATCGTTGCTCTCGTTGTGGGGGGCGCTGGTGTGACAGCACGTCACAGCTGGATCTGTGCACCAGCCCCTGAGCTGTTAGCCTTGTGTCCCGGCCCACTTGACTTTCCGCAGAAGTTTTGTCTCAAGAACCTGGTCGTGCCATTTGCCGTGACTTTTAAGGCCTGGGCCGCGAAATTGAGTTTTTTGTGCTGTGAGAACTGTCAGAGCTGGTGATGTGGCCGGGAGGTTGGGATAGCATGGCGCAGGGAAAGATCACTTACACCTACACGGATGAGGCGCCAATGCAAGGAACCCAGGACGTCTGCGAGGCGCATCCCCACTGGACGCTTATCAGCGCTCAGGTTGGCGACCCACGCCCTCTATCCGATAATCAAGGCAAGGTCGGGTTGAATTTGAGTCAGAATGCGGGAAGGGGTCCCCCCTTTGATGTGCATGCTACATCTATTTGCACCGATCTCATGCTGGGTTGAAGCTGATGCCTCGCAGTTTTGGTGCTCGACTCCTCTTCGTTTGCCATACTACAGAAGTTGATGTTGAAAGAAGATGTGAATCGGTGAGATGTTTCCGTGCGCGACAGGAGTGTTCGGGGAGGTTTGGTTCTGAAGCAAGAAGCTCCGAACCACAGTCCGGCAGAGCGCAGCCCAAGATGGGCATATTCTCGGTAAGGGACGCCGCGCAGCGCAAACCTCCGTGCAAACCTGCCCGTGCGTAATGAATCACTGTCCCATACCACTGGCATGTAATTGAACGTATGCGGCGATGTTGCGCGAGGCGTTTTGCTCGCAAGCCGGCGTCGAGATGGAGTTGAAGGAAGCTGCTCGGGAGGAGTTGCTTTTTCCTGGACACAAACTAGTTGCTGCAGGACATTTCCGTGGCGGGACGCTCGGGCCCCGATGCAGACAAGCATTCAACAACGAAAGTGTTACAAGTCACTCCGAAGGAAGGCCAGTACTGGGTTGGGGAAAGTTCTCGTGCAGAGGCGTGCTCGCTTTGTTCCCGGACATGCTGAAAGAGGCCCCGATGCAGGGTCCTCGCTTGCCGTTGGCGTCGTGTGATCCCCAGCCTGTGGTAGGACCAGCGTGCTGGCGACTTCCTGGCAGAGCTGGGCCGCCTGGCGCAGAGTGGCCAGGCACGGAGCTTGCGCTTCAACTTTGATCTCTCCAACCCCTCCCAGACCTTGTTCGATTGTTGTTTCCTCCGCAGGGCTGTCGATCCGTCTGCAGTTTCGAGAGTGACTTGCTGAAGCCCTTCGTATCTTCGTTCACTGTTTAGGGACGTTTGCTCCGATCAGTCCGGCAGTCCGCCCACAAGCTTACCCACACTCTTCGGCACCTGTTGGGCAATCCATGACGGTCTACAGTATGTCCCAGTTCTCAGCTTGATATACGTCTTTTATCTGCAAAACACGGTTGGACGCATTTCTCGGGGCCAAGGCGCTTACGAGTCCCAACGATTTGCTGCTAGGAAGTGCCAGAACTGAAGCATGGCTTGTTGAAATTATTGCTTCGGGCTGTTGCCATGGAGTCCTCAAGCGTGCCTGTCGACAGAAACTCTCCAAGTGCCGTTGCGAGGCCAACATCATCAAGTTGCCGAATGTGAGCGCCTCTGTGCCGCAGCTGAAGGAGCCCTCTTGAGCCTCAAGCCGTCCGTAGGACCCTTCAAGCTCGCCAGGAGTGCATCGCGGAGCTGCAGGGCCAGGGCTTTGCCATTCCGAACTACCCAGAGGATCCCAAGGACTCCGCGAGTTCAGTTGTTGTTGCTGTTTTTTGCTCGGGTCTTGGAGGGAGGCGTCGACGGGGTTCTTGGAGGACGATGCGGAGAAGGAGATCAAGGCCCGCTATGCCAAGGCGCAATGGGAGTTTCGCAGAATCGGATCCGTGATGTTTCGATACATGCAATGGAAGAGCAGGCACGGATTAAGACGGCAAGCCCAGTCCTGAAGAAGAAGCCGAATCTGGAAGCCAGCAAAGATCGCGCAGCTGTGCCAAAGCCGTAATTTGGCAGGTCTTGGGCAGCGCCGTGAACCCCGTGCTTCGCGAGGGCAACTCCGACCGCCGCGCAGCAGTACCCGTGAAGGAGTATGTGCCATGGCAGAGGAACTGGCTACAGGGGCAGGGGGGCGCATGTTTACAGTAGCGGGTTGGAGCCGCGAGGGACGCTCCATGGCTGACCTGCAAGCACCTTACTGCATCCAGGCTTTCAAGTACCCGCACTCCATGGGAGCCTGGTCCAAGGACTCCAAGACGCATGCAGCCAGCCCCAAGGAAGGTTCTAGTAGATTGAGCAAGATTGAGGATTCGGGATTCGGAGCACCATGCACAGTACGGATGGAGACAGTTGCCGACTGAAAGTTGCTTTCTTCCTGGAGCGGCTTTAGGTGGTGTCTATGTCTGATGGCGACTTCTATGCGCACGAGAAGTCGGTGAACATTCCGGAGGCCGAGACAGATCGCGAGAGGATCTGAGTGGCCTTTTCTAAACCAGGCTTCTGTGTTCCGAAGCACGGTGACTTCTCCTTCCTATGTGGTGAATTGGTGAGGCATGCGAGGCGCGCATCGAGATGGTGTCCGAGTCTGGCGAGGTTCTGCCTTTCCACACACTTTGTACTCTTTTTGCCGGTCGTTCACCTTGTAACTGCAGGTCACTGTGCTGAAGGAGAAGATCTCCCTGCAAAAGGGCGAGATTTTGGACGTTGCCCGGCCCGACCTAGCTTAACCTTTTTGGGATTGACAGGCACTGACAGTCTATTGAATTTGAGGGCCACCCCCTAGTTGGCTATGTCCATCTCCCTGTGCAACAAGCGTTAGTAATGCTAGCCTGGACCAGGCCAGCTTCATGAACTGCACCATGCTGCGTGAGTTCTTTGAACGGGAGATCGCCGATGCGCGGGAGAAGGTCCAGTTGTTGGAGTTTGTTCTACAGTGGGGCACTGAAGAAGCTGTGTTGAGCAAAGTGCAAGCTTTAAGTGTCGGGTTTTGCATGGAGGATGTGCTGTTCTCCTTGCACCTGAAAGCCACCATGATGAAAATCTCCGATCCGATCATGTTCGGGCACTGCGTCAAGGAGACCCGGCTCGCAGGGATGGATCTATATAGTATAGGTATTTCTGATGACTTTTCCTGGCCAGGCCTACTTCAAGGATGTTTTTTCCAAGTATGCTCAGACTTTCGAGAAGCTGGGCGTCAACGCGACTCGAAGACAAGCGGGAGGCCTTGGATAGCTAGCAAGGGGCTGCCTGCTGTTGGGCTGGATGCCTTTTGCAGACGGCTACCGGGCAATGTCCGGAGATATCCAAGGTAAACAACGGGCTGGGTGATGCCGCTTCGCCGCCATCAACCAAAGCAGCGGAGGGAAGAATGGAGGGAAGAGCGCCGCGAGGGAGTCTGCCCCCGTGTGCATTCACAGGTCTGCTCTGTTTTGGCTTGGCGGGCTTGGCCTGAGGTGTACAAGAAGATCTCGGCACTTCCGGAGGCCGAGAAGGCGGCCATCGAGGCCGGGAACCGACCTGCGATCAGAAGAAGAGCGCTGGCTTCTGATCTCTGCATGCTTCACTCGCCTCGCCTCTCCAGGCAGACCTTACGGCCACCTATGCAAAGCAGGGGCCACCCGGTTTTTCATTACGCCAGAGCATGCTATGGAATGCGAGTGTCAGCGAAGCTGGAACTGGGGGCATGGCACAGGGCTGCGAAAGGAAGCTACGCACACTCGACCCATGGTGGTTTGACGGATCGAACGGCCGTAACCGCGTCAGCATGAGTCAAAAGCCAACCGTAACGCGGATTCCCGAGGAAAATGGCGATGGTCGATTCTCACAGAGGTGCGCAGAGCCGGGGGATCGGAGCTTCCGAGCTGGACGCATAAAGACGAAAAGGTGGCCGTTTTCAAGGTAGTTTGGGTGCTGAGTTTCGGGGCGGAGGCCAGGTCAGTGTCGGATCAGGATGTGGTCAGTTTCAGGCCCCAACCCTGACCCTGGGTTGTTGCGCTGCTTCATGCTGCCATCGTGCCCGAGCTTTCTGGGAGCCGCAACAATAACGAATACATACTTTAAAAGAGCCCCCGGTTCCCCCATCCAACATAAGTTTTATAGGGGAATGAACAAGTCAGTAGTATCCCCTCATGACTTGGGGTTGAGCGTTCAGGATTTAGGGGTCCAAGGCGGAGACGTCAGATCTCACGGATTGTTTGGCAGAGTTTGGTGGTTGTGTGGATTCAGCTTGGACCAGGTCAGAGAGTGGTCGAATGGAATTGTTGCGACGACTCGCAGAAATCTCGGTTCTACTAGACACTAGAAGTACTGTAGTACGTGGTACTAATGCTAGTCAGCTGGCAACATCTCGCACCCCTCCCCCCCCCCAACCCTCCCTGCCTGCGCCCCTACTCTGACCGCTGCACCGCTAAACTGACCCCTGCCGTTCCAAAACTGGGTCCCGAAACACACCCCTCCTGATCCAAAACTCGCCGGCTGCCAATTCCCACCGAAATATTATGGGTTCCCATAAAGACGTCATGCCGGAAGCATGCAGAGCAAGAAAGCATCTACCAGCTGTGTGCGACAAGGTATCACAAACCTCCACGTACCGAGCGACATCATCATCGACAATTCGATGCCAACTGCCATTCGTGCTGGTGGCAAAATGTGGAACAAGGACGACAAAGAGGAGGACTTCAAGGCATGGAATGCATGGTTGGGTGGTTGTGAGGAACATTCATTGTGTAGTTACTGCCATCGGCCTGTTTTTGGTCAGCTTCCACAACCGCGAGCCTCAAGAAGGTTGCGCACCGCTACGCCAGTAGTTCCGTCTTAGAGCCGCCTTGACACAGAAGATTTGACAGAGGCATGCATTCCGGATCGCAGCTACGCGGGTGCCTTCGCAGAGTGCATCGATTTCTGCAAGACGAATGGAGCTTTCGACCCAAGGACCTGCTCTCTGAAACATGCATAGATTTTTGGCACATCATGCCTTCAGCCGTGTCTGCGAAAGTGGATGAAGCCGCAAAACTTGACGATCATCCCATGGCTCAGCCCTGGCGACCGGATCTTCGCCGGAAGCCCGAAAAACCCAACGAGGCAAGAGGAGCCCCCCCCACCCTAAACGGTTTGGAGTGTCTTGAACTGGGAACAAGGCTGACCTCGGTGCCTGGAGATGCTTAGGATATGTGAGCTTGCTTGAGCACTTGGGGCCAGGGATCATGAAGCTCCTGCTTCCGAACCAGGACCATGGGCGCGTGCCCCAACGTTGGCTTGATGGCTCAGCACCTTGTCGAGCTCAGTTCCCGCCAGCGGATGAGAGGGTGGGCCGCAAGTGTCTTAGGTCTTAGGTCTTTATTCATAACAAGCCTCGTCATCTTACCTGGTCATCATCAACAAGACCATGGGCATCCAAGTCGTTGGCGTCGTCGTTAGTGCAACAGCCAGTAGGGAGGACGTTGAAATCTTTGCCAGCTTCTTCTGATACTTTGTGTTACGAGACTAGAGTAGAATTCAGTAGAATAGGACAGAAAAAACACAGAGCACAAAAGGCACACCTACCGTCATGCAGCTGTCAATCTAGAGCCGAGCAGATGGTGTGCATTGCCGTTTTCGCCAAGCCGGGATTCAAGAATCGACAACCGCACAAAACCGTGTGCAAGCAGAACTGGCGTGCCGACACTTTCCGCCAGCCTGGCTCCCCGACTTTGAATTAGGTATATGCAAGCACATCATCGACGTATCACCCATCCGTCATGTCCTCATAAAACGCAGCATATCATCGCTGAATGTTCGTATGAAAGGAAAGCCGAAGAGTACGGCTCGCACCCGACAACCTTTGAGGCCTGCCGGAGGGGCTTTGGGAATATGTTTCAGGTAGAGAGGCTTTGTTCACGGCGGCTATGTTAGAGTCGATGAATGGAGTCATTGCTAAACCAATAACCAAGCTGCAGATGTTGCAAATATCCCTTCACAAAATGTGCAAGTTCGTGCTGGCTTCCTGCTGCCCAGCACAGAGGCACCGTTTCCAAATTTTTGTAGCCACACGCCCGGCGTATTCTGAGCCATTCCTTGCCAGATCCGAAAGTCGCTTGTGGCAGAGTGGTTTCACAATGTTTCACACCATGCCACTAACTGGAAAATTTGGACCACAGCAGCTGTGAAGCGAAGAGCTTCCGTCCCATGCTCTTCCTTGTTGCTCTTGTGGCATAGCCTACATGGAGGGTAGTCTTTCTCTTCGGTACTCGGGCGCTGCATTTGCATGCGTAGGATTGGCCTTTGTTCTTCATGTTGGCCCAAGCATGTCGTTCAGTCCACCGGCTGCGTTTTGCGCTTTCCGAGACCGTATGTCAGACCATGTAAGACCCATCAGCATGAGGCGCCATGCTCTGGCACCATCCAGATTGTCCTGAACGATTCCAGCAACAAGGCTCGACTTCTATGCTGGAAACTGCCGAGCATCCAGAAGTCATGGACTAACCTAATTCATGTCTAGGGCAAGCAGGAGGTTTTCAAACAGATCTCAGTTTTCAGCTGTCAACCTGAACTTTGGGGTCAGGTGCTTCTGGGCCATCGGCTGCAGAAGGGGGACATCTGGCGTTCCTGCCAGACCAAGGACGCTCCTATCAAGGCCTGGATGGTTGCCGGACACAGAGCTTGCCACTCACAAACTCATTCACTTCCCCAGCATTGTGCAGTTGCGGTCCAGCTGATGGGACTCTGGCTGGTTTCGCTCGTGCTGTAGAGGCTTAGCCTGGGACGTACTTCTTCAGAAGTGCTCTTGCTTGACTTGCCCTTCTCACTTTCATCCTCCAGAAGGGACCTTATTGTGCCAACCGGTGTTACATGTCGGAGGGCTCGGAGCCTTGACGCGGAAGCCCCTGAAGGACTGGGTGAAGCTCGCGGTCCGCCGATGCCAAGCCAACGACTTCCCCCGGAACGAGAAGCCCTGCAAGGTTGCCCCTGCCAGAAGAAGCGGTCAGATGCTATGAGGGTTTCTTCCAGCAGAGGCCATCTTCTGGCTGGATCCTGCCCGGGCCCACGATTCCCAGATTATGGAGAAGGTGCACAAGTACTTGCCGGAATCTGGGCGAATACTTCGAGGGATGCAGACTCCCGACCCCGACCCGGCCAAGCCCGACCCCGGTCCGACTGAGAAGAGGGATGGTCGAAAGTAAGAGCTTTGTGCAGTACATGCCGCAAGCTCTTCCTCCGTTCCCCTGCAGCAAGGAAGTGCGCACGGAGGGTCTGGACATTGAGATCATGTCCCCACAGCAGGCGTTCACTTGCTTGATGTAGGTGATGGTTAAAGCCGCTTTACGCCCTCGAAGGCATCAGTATCCACATCTTGAGCACGCTTCCTCGTGCCTCGCCAATCCGTGAGATTGGCTGCAGGCCATGCGTGTGACTTGCGAGCGGGCGAAGCAGGGTCTGAACACCATCACCGCAACTCGTCACCTGAAAGCGGCACGGGCAGCCGCATGCGGGAGTGCAGCATGCAGGTCCGTGTCTCAAATGGTCGCTGTAGCCATGGCTGGACGTGGCACTTGGTGAAACACGGCTGTCCAGAGAGATGATTCAACAATTGTACCCGTCAGCACATCATTCTTGCAAAGTTGGGTCCCGCCTTTATTGAATCCAGCATCGGAGTCCTCCAAGCATCACGTGCTCAGGTGACAGGCAATGTCCTCCGCGACTACTTGACCGACTCCCGGCTGGTACACCCTAGAGCTGCCTGTGAAACAGGCTCCGAGTTTGTCGCTCCGAGGATTTGTTCCCCATCCTGGAGCTCGGGACAAGCGCGAAGATGCTCTCCGTCGTGCCTATGTTGGCAGGCAGACGCGGCCTTCAATCATGGGCCGCCTCCTTCCCGGTCTTTGGGTGCAGGTGGCGGCATGTACGAGACCGGGGCAGGCTCGTATGCTGATGGTGCTGTAGGCAGTGTAGAGGGAATGGAGAAAGGTCTTTGCAAAGTAAGGCGGCTCTGCCCCGAAGCACGTCCAGCAGTTCACAAAGGAGATCCTCGGACAACATCAAAGTCTCCCTGCAACCACAGAGGGAATTCAGTTTCTCAGTGTCGATTGCCGAGGAACCACCTTCGCTGGGATTCCCTGGGCGAGTATCTGGCGCTTACCTGCTCCATGGAGGACAGGCTTGGTCGACTGTCAAGCTGGGACTGGCAGCACCCTCGGCGAGCGAGTACTCATTGTCGGACGACCGCCTTGAACCTGAAAAGTTGGCAGGATCTTGCGAAGGAAACTGGCAACAGGCAGCGTCTTTGTTTAGATTGGGACCTTGAAGCCAGACATATTCTTGTTTATATTCAAACACTGACCCCCCTCCCCCCTCCCAGGATCCACGCCTTTGCGTCTGCAGGTGCGGACTTGAGGTTGTAGAGTCTGGAAAACATCGATGGTTATGCTGTTTTCTCCACACGGAAAAAGAAACAAAACAATACCTCCAGTAAACAGCCAACAAACAAAGCTCCCTTCCTTCCAATTTCGTTTAAGGTAGGCCCTGCCTATATCCTCGTGGGAAATACGAGAGCCTTGTTGTTTCTACTTCAGAAAGTACGAGACCTCCGTTATACGTCAATACGTTTGATCATAGTGCACCATGTGCGAGCTCTTTACATCTTAAAATCATAAACAGAAGAGCTGTTAGTTTTTCAACCAGGAACCTTTCGGACATGTTTTGCAAAAAGAAGCATTGACCACACATGCTTTTTGGCGTACAACAGCCGAAGTAACGGGGTTCCACGAATATTACCCTTCAGTAAGAAACCCTGTTGACCTTCAGAAGAAAACGGACGCGCTTCTGCAATGTGCCACTTCTGCGGTCTCTTACTGGACTCGTCCGGGCACCACGCTGCCGGATGTGCTTCTGTGCGCCCCTGCCTCCCAGCTCGCCTCCCGACGGTGCTCACATGCAGAGCTCCCATCGGGTTGCCTTGGACTTTGCCGTTATCAATGCACACGGCCCCAGTCACTGGAAAACTGCATTCGAATCTTGTGGCACCGCCGCTGGTCGTGCTTGTGGCGACCACAACTGCCGGCTCCATGACACAGCAGCTCGCTGCAATGCCGCTGGTATTCGCTTCCGGCCAATCGTCTTGACCGCGCAGGGCACCATTGCTGCAGAGGGTTCCTCGGTACTCCATGGCGTCGCTGAGGCGGTCTCTGCTAGTGAGGGCTCCTGCACCGCTTTGGTCTTTGACGACCTTGTGGAACGAATTGCGGTCCTCGTCGTGCGGGCTAAATACCGCGCCATCGCCCGCCGCGCGCTCTCTTTCCACGCCGGTGCCTCTGCTGCTGGCGCTGCTATTGCTGCTGCTGCTGCTCTGCTGCGTGACCGTGGTGATCCGTGATCGCTTTTGCACTGCTCCCATCGCCGTCGTCGCCTGCGCTTCTGTAGTTCGGCGCCGCTTGCGTTGCTCTCGGTGTGCACCGGCTTCAGACGTAAGGTGTGGTGTGGCGACGTGTCGCGACGAACTCGGGGTAGGTCTGCATGGTTTGTCGCGCAGTCACTGCCACTGCTCCTTTGGTGTCTTGTACGCTAACTAATATGGACATTTGTCAGGAGCGAGTGAGGTGGTTTCCCCTTTTTTGCACTTCCCCCACTCTCCAGTGGAGATTCTAGGTCTTTGGGAGTTTGAACCTTCTTTGGCATTGAGGTGTGACACTCCAGCAGCCTGCGGAAGTTCTTCTGTAACATGTGTTTATGCTTTGGGGAATCATCAAGGCAACTCCAGTATATCCTACATGCATTTGCTGTTGACAACTCCATTACCTTCTCTCCAGCAACACGCATGGTCCTTCATTGTTAAGCGGCATTACAAGAATTCCTTATCGTTCCGGAAGAGCATAAGACGTCACCCTATCCCTCGACGAGAAATGAGCGATTAACCATATTTCTGTGAGAGACGAGCAGGTTTATCAATAAAGGCAAAGCAAGCAGGGCTATCGTCATTTCTTTGCAGAAAGCAACGCAGCTTCAGAAAAAATAGAAGAACCTCGACAGTCTCCAAATAGGATATCAGGTTGAGTACTTTGGAGTCTGTGTTCTGCTGCTTGTCCGGGTGTCTTGAAGAGTCTGTGCGTGCGAGTGTGTACGTCTTGTCCGCATGTTTGTCGTCGGGTATGTGCAGGTGTATCCGAGTATACATTCGCACGTACGCGCGGTTGTATGTCAGTGTGTCAGTGTATGCATGTTTGCACTACTGCAGGAGACATACTAGAGTCCGGGAACAATGAAAAATCGACGCGACTGCCTTTTGCAGGGCAGGTCTGTCTGTCTCTGTGTGTGTGTGTGTGCGCTTGCATGTCTTGATGGGACCGCTGGGGCTGCTGCAGCTTGCGTTGGGTAGAGCGCTTGAAAGTCGAAAGTGCGTGGGATGGGAGAGTCGGATCTCCAAGTCACTGTGGGGGATGATGGAACGAAACACTTGAACCCAGAATAATGAGCATGTTCCTCGAGACACTCCCCCAAAGAAAAACAGAAACACAAAAACCAACAAGAAGCAAAGCTTCCAAGCCACACACACACACACCCACACACAGAGACACACACACACAGAGACACACACACACAGACACTCTCTCTCTCTCTCACATATTGACATACATGCATGCATGCACACATACACAAATATATACGCACATACATTCATGCATACATGAATGCATGCTTACATACATACACATACATACATACATACATATGTACGTACATACGTACATACATACATACATACGTACATACATACATACATACATACACACATACGCATATATGTATGTACATACACACACACACA
>CAJNJA010013630.1:0-12574 GCA_905231915.1 Symbiodinium necroappetens | reverse complement strand
ATTACATTACATACATACGTACGTACCTACGTACATACATACATACATACATACCTGCATACCTGCATACTTACATACTTACATGCATACATACATGCATACATACATACATACCTGCATACCTGCATACTTACATGCGTACATACATGCATGCATACAGACATACATACATACACATGTATATATATATATAGCCATGCATGCATGCATACACACGCACATACATACATACATACATACATACATACATACATGCATGCATGCATACATACATACATACATACATACATACGTACATACGTACATATATATTTATATATGAAGGGAGTCGAGTCCTTAAATTACACCCGAAAGGAACCCCAAACCCATAAGGAACGGTAGCCATGCATCCGGCCCGTTGACCTTAGAAGTGTTCATTCGGGTTTAGGGTTTAGGGTTTAGGGTACTCATTTGGGTTTAGGGCTTCGAGTGTGGAATCCAGCGACGTATTTTCCGAGCTATTTTGTCTAATGCATTGGACCAAAAAGAGCATTCCCTAACCTCTAGGTATATTATGGTATGTTATAGATATATTATGGGTAGACTATGATTATATCATAATCGCCACCCCTACCCGACAACCCCCTCAAGCCTGCCTCCGTAAGCTTATTTTTTTGATGCCGAGGCCTCCGGGTCTCACGGTGACCGTGGCTTTTTGTCCGTGAATCCCAGAGAATACGAAAGACGACGGACCAGGACAAACCGGCGAGCTTATGATAAGCAGGGTATGGGGGGCTGTCACATCACGGCGAGACCACTGGAGTCCTCCAATGCATCGAATGCGAAGGATCGGGCATGCTTCAAAATTGGGAAGACAATGCTGAGTAGTGAAAAGCTTGAAAGACTCAAGCAAGTCTTTGAGTGTGTTGCACGCTACAGGCGACTCCATAATGAAGCAGGTGTGGCGCTCAAGTACGTGAAAGTGCATTCCCTGCATTGGGTGAAGGTCGCTGGCACTTCCAAAGTGGAGCAGCCGTTTCGTTACGATGGACTTTGCTTGTTGCCCAGATCCGTTCCGTACGACGACATCGAGAGCTTTTGCTTCAGCTCCTGCCCTTCCGTGCAATCATGTACGTGGGCGAGTTCAGTTTCATTTGCGCTCTGGACGATGATATGCCACCGAAATGATTCTTAATCTAGGCAGAATGGCCATGCTCTTCATGGGCACTCTAAGGGGCAACTTGGATCCATTTCAGGGTGCAGGGTGCTTCCCCAGAAGAACTGCTAACATGCGGTCAAAACACCTCGCAGTTGACAATGTCGTGGGAACCTAACGCCCCTAGCCCATGTTGCGTCCGTACATAGCCCTTTGCTCACAGTATACGCCTGGAAAGACACTGTTGGCGAAGTTGAAAGCCAATAGAACCATATAACATATGTAAAGTCACATGATTCGGGTGCGCGGTTCGGTGTTTATGGTTTCAACTCTAGCATGTCAGAGATCGCGGTATTATGACTTTAGGGTCAATGGCACTTCACGGCCATCAGCCATATCAACAACCAACCTGAGGAAGCAGGGGGTTGTCTCTAGCAACCGAAACCGGCACCCGCGAAGCCTTCCCGTGTTTATGATTGTTTATTGAGATTGTTTGTTGATGTAGTAGTGGTCTTCGCAACTGTACCTAGGCATGGTAACATCATTGCTGTTCCTTCTCATATCCTGATCATTCTGATTCCTGAGGTGCATGAAAGCCGTGAACCAATGCATCGGCCGGAGCATTCGCCACGCAAGGCACTGGGTTGAAGATCGACTGAACCCTAGACCCCTAGACCCTTAGCTTTAAACTCCCAAAGCCTAAACACAAAAAAAACCTAAACCCAGAACCCTAAACCCCCAAAGCCTAAACACAACAAAACCCCAAGCCCAGAACCCTTACCCCTCAAACCCTAAGCCCTAGGAGGCTCTTGAGTTTAGCAGCGCAGGAGTGTAAGGTTATGTAAGGTTTGGGCCTGCAGGGTTCGGGCTTACGGCTTTGAGGCCTTCTTGAAGGGGAGAAGAGATGGGGATCTGGGCGGCAAGGGATAAAAGGCCTTAGGGACCCTTAAGCCTTAAACCATAAACCCTGAAGCCTAAACCCTAAAACCTGAAACCTAAACCCTAAACCCTAAAACTTGAAACCTAAACCCTGAAACCTAAACCCTAAACCCTTCAAAAGCCCAAGCTGACGCCGAATTCCCCGCTCAAGGGATTGGGCGGCGATGCTTCTGCTGGACCACCGCTACGCACAGAAAGACATTGCAGGCGTCGACCGGTAGTCTCTCAGGGGCTTAGTGGCTTTGGGATTCAGGATTTAGGGGTTTAGGGGTTTTAAAATTTAAGGGTTTAGGGTTTAGAGTCTAGAGGGTTTTCAGGGCTTACCCATAGGCCCCTAAGTAGTTCCTTTTTATGGTTTATATTTAGAATCCTATAAGGTAATCCCCAAAAAGTAACTACTTAGGGGCCTGTGGGTAGTGGCTTTGGGATTCAGGATTTAGGGCTTAGGATTCAGGGTTTCGGGTTCAGTGGGTTTGGGGTGTAGGGCGTATGGTTTAGGGTTTAGTGGGTTTGGGCTTTATAGGGTTTGGGGGTTCAAGGCGAATGACCGCTGTGGATGGGCAGGCCATCGGTCATGATATACTGCACGTGACTCGTGTTGGATTTATAGAAGCCTTCTGCGACATATATTTCAGAGGGTTCAAGCGCCAACCTGGTTTCTGTAGCCCAAGGGCTCCAAGTATGCAAATGGTACCTACTTTGGGGCCTAAAGTCTATAAATAGGACCTACTTTGGGCTATTTGGAGCCCCAGGGTAGTGGAAAGAATAAGGGCTTCTACAGGAACTATAATGAAGATCATTGAGGACGTGGAATCCCAGAGATTCTGCTTGCGGGGCCCACTTCGGAGGCCTCAAGTTGGTATTACCACACATTCTGTTTGTGGTTTCGATTTAGCTGCGAAATGGGTAGTTCTCCAAATCTATATCCCCAATATAGTACACCAAACGGGACCCTAATTTAGCGAACTACCCAAAAGGCGGGTTGCAGCTGCCCTCTTGCACCGAATCCCAGCCCGAAGCGAGGCCAACTCTCTCGCTGGATTCGTCGAGCACTTGGTAATTATGCCAAAAGTTGGGGTGTTTCAGTAGTTTTAGAAGTTCGGGGCCTTTGGCCTTGCTGGTTGCATGTTCAGTGCTTCTTTGCTTCTTGCTTCCGGGGTTCGCGTCGAGTCGTTCTACACGAATGTTGGTGGTCCTCTGGCTGCGTGCGTTCGCAACGCTCTGAACTGTGAACGGGATGTTGTCTTGCTCCTGGGCGTCGTCATCGAAAAGCATTCCACTTCAAGAAAGCCTCGTAAGCTTGTTTAGTCCGATCGGTTCATGGGCTATGGGAGGCAGGAAAGCCCGAGACAACGAAACCTGAGCCACTTGCCTGCGGTTTGGGGTCAGCCGTTCTTCTCCAGATCTTTTGCCTGCAGCAGAATCCGCCCCTAAACCTTCACCGAATGACCGAGTGTAGCCGGGGTCCTTTGTCCCTCAACAGCCTGAGATTTAGGAACTAGGCTTCATGAACTCATGAACCACGTATGAGGTATTGATGTTTTCTGACACCCTCGGCCAGTTCTCCCTGGTCCGTCTCCTCTCCCTCTGTCCCTTTGTCTCCCTACCTGTGCCTCTGAGTCCCTTCTCTTTCTCTGTCTTACTGTAGTCCGTCTCTATTTGAATCTTGGTCTACATACCGAGTACCAATCCCTAAGGGCCCATGTAGCCAAATAGTACAAACTTTGGCCCCAAGAGTACCCAAATAGGGACTACTTTAAGGCCAAAGTAGACCTATTTGGCTACATGGACCCTTAGGAAATGCTAGTTTAACCAAATTTATATTAAGGATCCTAAACGGTAACCCCAAAAAGGAACTACAATGGAGACTATAGGTAATGCTACATCCTGAATCTCCAGGCGAGTCGGCGGCACCGGGGCCCTTCCCCGAGGTGCAGAGCCCCAGGGATTCGGAGACCTCCTTTTTTTGGCCGTGACAAAAAGCTCAGGGCCTGGGCTTTGAGTCTAGTTATGCCGTACGTCACACTAGGGATACCAAGTTTAGGGTGGATTTTTTTTTTGCGACACTTTTAAGGTATATGATGTGGCTTCATTAATCTTTAGCGGTTACCGCTTCTCTTGAAAGCGGGTGGTCCAGATCCTTATGGGTTCTTCGTTTAACACAATGGAAGCACTGGTTGCGGTCTTCATCCTCCCAAGCACGAGTCGCAAGTTTCCTGAAGTTCAGGGCGTTAGTTACATTCAGCCAGAGTTTTGTCCGTCTTGCTGGAACAAACGGCTCAATCTATGTGAGGTCGTTTCGGTAGACTGTCAGATATCTAGGCCCACAACCCCAACTGCCCGAACCACCCAGCCTCACCTCAAGCCCCAGAGCCCACATCCTTACGAATGTTCAACAGGTCCAGAGCCAACTTTGCAAGTTCTTCGCCACCCGCCGCGAAGCAGAGGCATGAAGCATGGTTGGGATGGTCGATGTAGGGGTATTACCAGTACCGCCAAGTGCCCTTCAATAGAGACCTGATGGTCTTTAGTAGGGCGTATTCAAGGTATCCTAGAGGGTAGTTGGGGGTTCTAGCTAGACTGGAGGGATGAGGCAGATCGAAGAAGCTGTGGGTGCGGGTGGTCCACTAAGTGTGGTTTTGTTCTCTTCAAGTCTTTTCCAGAAATCTTCGCGCCTAGTTCGTTGCGAGGTCTGTATGCCCAATCCGAAAGCCCCCATCAAAACCCTGTAGTACCCTGGGCCCTATGATGACCCGATGATTACACCAAGGTAGCCCCATGGTGGCTCCGCCATCCTGTTCTCATTGTATCGGTTCGCAGAGAGTTTCTGCCGGTGGTTGACTGGGTGGCTGCCACATCACCGCCTAGACCTACTGTACAGACTGCTCAATCAAGAATTTAACTCATGACAGTAAGATCGGCAACCACATCAGTGTCATACTGACCGGATATGGCTAATTGGACGGAAGAGTCTGGCTCGCATAATATTCAACGATATATCACATATACCTCTACTCTTTGGCTCAGCATGCTTTGGGGTTTAACGCCCCAAGGTTGAAGCGAGGATGCGTCCATGTACCGATGTACCGCTCCTGCCGCTCCTGCAGGAGAATTTATTCACATCATATATAGTATACTATATATTATAACAGTAAGAAAATATAGTTTATGTACTATATCAACAGGGTGTGTGGCGAAGCAAAGATGATGTTTGGTACAATCCCGAAATCGCAAGGCGTGCCATCTTCGGCTGTTGCATCTTAGTTGGGGTGCTAGAGAGATCTCTTTGTGCTCAACCCGGTACCCCAAAGCCTATTGTGGTATCGGAATGGGTTTTCATGTCCCGGCATAGTCTTGCATACTGTCTGTTGTAATCTATGTTTCCTTGTGCCTCCCAGACCTCGGATTGAAGTTAAAAATTGAATGCTAGAGAGGTTCGGAAGATGTTTTGGCGTCTGATTTGGGGTAGGCACAAAAGCAGCCAGGGTCTTGGTTCCTCTGAAAAAACACATGCAGGCCTTGTCTTCCGAAGCCTTGTCGCAGTGACCCGCCCGGCAAGCGAATTCGAGCACTGAAGAGGCAAGGGCCCAGATGGATCTTATATAGCAGGCCGAGACTTGCAAGATACGCAATACGCTTCAGGGTTTAGGGTTTTAGGGTTTAGAGTTTGGGGTTTAGGGTTTAGGGTTTAGGGTAGGCTTTGCGATTCAGTGCTAGTGTTTCCGGGTATCGGGTTTCAGTGTGCAGTGCGCCGCGATCAAGCGAGTCTCCTTAACATGCGCGGAACCCTGTGCGTAGATGATGAGCTGAATGCGAAGCATTCGCTTTGGGCTTGACCTCTACCCAGTAGCTGGACTGCCTGTGGTAGTTCGTCTATCGGATCTCCTAGACCATAGCCATCAGCAGCAGTCGCAAAAGCCAAAGTCCCGTGGCGACCCCCTTAACCCAAAGAGAAGTAAACACCCTAGCGCCGTGCGCGCTACAGCCCGAGAGCCCGACCACGCGGGAACCCGAAAGGCTTGAAATCCTCAATCCCCCAAAATGCCAACATTTCTGAAACACCGTGGCCTCTTGAATGCAATCTCTCCTGACCTCTTGCATGCAATCTCTCAAGCTCTTAATCCCTGAGTACCAAGATAATCCAGGATCCTATGCCATGCCTCAGGGCTCCTTCATATAATCAATATAATCAGTATGTTGCAATGCGCCCGAAACCCTCTTCCGCCCCTACCAGCAGCAAACTCTCCAAAACTCAAACTCCAGTGCCCTCTAACTTAAGGAATATACCCTGAACTGAACATCCCAGAACTACAGAAGGATCCTTAGGATGATTTTGTAGAAAAAGGCTTAGCCTGAAATAGATAGACTCAATGTAGGTGGGCCCGCAATACTTACATACCCCAGGAACCCAGGCGAAGAGACACGCGAGCAGACTGTCAGCACCGAGGGTAGAGGGCCGTGTGCGGCGATGTGGGGTTCGAAAAACCCTGGACCGAAAGAGAGTGTAGTCTGTTCGGATAGAGAGCTCGGGGTTTAGAGAGGTTTAGAGTTTAGAGAGCGAGCTTCGCCCTAAAACTGCGAACCCGCGGTTCCCACGAGGTGGATCCATGTCGGTGTCAGGGTGCAAAGTTTGTCTGGAGTTTGCACGGTTCTCCAGGAAAGTAGCGCCTATCCCGTACTCATGCTTTACAACTTGGGGTTCCGGGGCTCAACACGCGGGTGTGTGTGTGTGTGGGTGGGTGTAGGTGTGTGGGTGTGTGTGTGTGTGCGTGCGTGCGCGCGCGTGTGTGTGCTGTCCTAAACCCTAACACCCTAAAACCTAACCCTAAGTGTCATTTTCGGAGGGTGTTGAAGAACCAGGGGCAGACCCCACATTGCAGCGGGAGGGCCCTACTCCGTGGAGCGGCTCCGGCTCCGAGCAACAGAGAAAACACAGAAAATGCATCCGGCGCTGGAACAGGGATGGGGCTGCTGTGTGAAACTTAGGGTTTAGGGTTTAGGGCCTTGGGGTTTAGGGTTCAGGGCTTTAGGATTTCAGGGCTTTAGGGTTTAGGGTTCAGGGCTTTAGGATTTTAGGGCTTTAGGGCTTTAGGGTTTAGGGTTTATAGGGATTTAGGTGTAGTGGCCTTGCACCGGTGGGGTTCTTATCTAGGCTGTAGTGTTTCGGCCTCTGATCTTCTGGCTTTTAGGTTTCTGGCATCGCTTCAGGGCATGGGGGATTTACATATTTTGTGGTTGTGGTGGGAGATGCAAAGGTACAGCAAGTGGGGCAAGACGTGTTCTACAGAGCTGTCGGCAATGCAGAGTTTTAGGGCCAAGGATCTGTCCATGACCCTCCTCTGCAAGGTTTTTTTCAGCTTTTGCCTTCCTTATGCTTCAGTTGGCCTCCTACTCGCGCGATCAGAGCACTTCCAACGTAATGAGGCTTCAAAACAACCATCCACTACACTTCGGGGCATTGCCTTTTCTCAAGAGGCAATTTGGTTGCAAATGCACCACAGGCTCCTCCACCTTCGCACTGCCACTCCGCCATACCAGAGTGTGAACCCCAACTAATCCGCAGTGCACTCCCAAATCTGCGTTCACTGCGACCTTACATCCCTCCCCCTCCCCAAAACTTCCCCGAAGGCTCGATCTCGACTTCTTGTTGAGCTATTGGTACGGCTGTTATTCTCATGATCACACAAGTGGTGCCATTGCCCACAAGGAGGTCACGGACCATGTTAGGGTTTAGGGCTTTAGGGCTTATGCATGCCATTCGTGTTTGGCACGGGTACTCAGATTAGTCGTATCAATATTGCCATGCTGGTTCACGAGCGGGTTGCTGAATGGAGATCATTCTGGCAATAGTGCAGCAGCAGCAGCAGCAGTAGTCACTTCAACCACTATGCTTAGGTTGTCAAGTTTCCAGTCAGTGCTAGACGTAACGAACCCCCGGTGTGCACCAGGACGCTGTCTTTGAAGACGGCACGACGGAGGAACGGCGATATTGATTCGGGGCCTAATGCCTTTCAGAACCTGGCCCTAGAAGCCCAAAATAGTAGGATTCATGTAAAGAACCCTACCTATAGTCTCCATTGTAGTTCCTTTTTGGGGTTACCTTGTAGGATCCTTAATATAGATTTGGTTGAACCAAAAAAAGGAGCTACAATGGAGACTATAGGTAATAAAGGCCCAAGGTTCCTTAATCAGGTTGCTGCATTACCTATGGTCCCCGTAATGCAACGAAGTCAGGAGCTAGGTCCTGGGTGACGGCTCATCTGGTCTGTAAGGATTGAGGCCATGTCTGCAACCGTTAAAGGAAAGCCCTACAATATGTGGGCAGAGGCCCTAAACCCTATGTAAACCTTCAATATCCTTCAATTCCCAAGGGCAGGAGGGGTGCAGGGCTTGGATCCCGAAAGCAATCTGTAACATAGCTTGCTTGATCCATTGCTCGATTTGATTTGGCGGCTCTTTCAAGCAGTAAAGTGGCTGAGGCACGGCATGCCACCCTAAACCCCGAAACCCCAAGCCTGAAAAGCCTGGAACCCTGAACCGCCTGGTTTCCTCTAGGAGTTAGGGGTTTAGGATTAAGGGGTTTAGGGTTTAGGGTTTGCTGTTTAGGGTTTGTTCCCAGGAACTCCCGTGTAGAACAGCCCTCCGTCGAATTAGCAGCCAAGTACCGCAACATGCGTGGTGATTGGTCCTGAATGGTACACCCTTACATAGGTTTGCGGTATACACCTAGACCGACCGCCTGGGAAAGTTTGCATAATGCTCTGCCTTCGGCCTTTCCGACTGATGGAGGGGCCTTTATGACGAGAATAGGGTTTGGGGGCCCATTACAAAACTCTACTTGTAATAATGGAACCCCCCAAAATAGTACAGGTAATCATTAAGACGCCCTACATTACCATTGCTGGTCGACTCCTGGAACTCCAATGGGACTTTGGGTGCGGCTTGTGCTGCAGAACGTGCATGGGAAACTGCTTTATAAGAATGAGTCGGGTTTAGGGTTTAGAGTAGGCAGTATAGTGTAGGTGACGGAAGAAGATGTCTAAGTTATGAGTGTCGTATATTTGAAAGGATCAAACGTCGGGGTCCATGCACGGTGGGTTTGAGATTCAGGGTCTGAGGGTTTCGGACACAGGAAAAGTGGAGGTAGATCGAGCAACGGGTTGCGCTCGTAGGGAGTCTCTTCGGCATGCATTTAGTGCATGTCAGAGATCGGAAGACTCCTCTCAAGCCACCAGCACCCGAAACGCTAAAGTCTGTGTACCTTAACCACGTCAGGTCATCTCTAGAACCTGGGCTTTGAGACGGGGGTCTGAATGCTGTGTAATAACATTACCTTACAGTCACTATGCAACTTCATCATGATATACATCAGGACCGTAATTTTTTCATGCCCTAAGATGACATTATCTTCATACCTTAGCTCCGAAGGACAGAGGCTGACATCTATGGTAGGGCTTTAGGGGTTGAGGCGCTTGTTAGGGCTTTAGGCATCTAGCTGAAAAAACAGCTTAGGGTTGAGGGTTGCGGTGATTTAGGATCAACAGTCTAGGGACAACTGATTTTTGCCGATGGCTTGGGAGGTGGATAGCCCCTGGGAATCAAGACGATTCTCCGAGCACCCAATCTGTCGACCGGGAGCATAAGTTTCCAAGTGCGGCATTTTGCGCTCATCCCGTCTACGTTCTACACCTGGCACTCTAGCGGACTCTAGAACAACCCCCGTAAAACCTAAACTCTGAACTCCAAGACCGTGAAACTCTTAAACCCTTACACCCCTACACCCTAAACGTAGCCCGAACCCAACCTTTTTTCGATGAACCTTCCCAAACCCCAACCCTCTACTGCCCCGTTGTTGATGACATAAATCCTGCACTACCTTAAGGACCCTAAACTATGGCAACTATGGCATATTCCTTGTCATGGGTAAATCAGATTTGTATGATCAACCGAAGTACTGCGTTCCTTGACTTTGGATAGCTTAGGACGGTCAGAACTCAAGGGATCAACGTTTCGGATTTAGCAGTTCAGCACTGAGGGCGCTCATAACCATCTTTCGGTCCAAGGCTTAGGGGCTTTGGGCTTTGAAAAAATGTACATAGACACTTTATTCATATACATACATACATACTTACATACATACCTACATTCATTCATACAGGCATGCCATAGACGACAACAAGTCTGGTGTCTGCACCATTGGAGTCTTGCACGTGTGCGAATGCCTGCTCGGCCATGTTCGCCTTCTAGGCTAAGGCTTGGGGGGTGTATAGGGGCAGAAGTACTTACCCATGCTAGCTTGGGGTTTCTTATTCTATGTACAGTACTATATACCCCAAAACCTTATTATGCTAGTTACATTCTAGTTGTTTACGAAGGCCCCGATATTATGATGAACCGATCAAATCTCCCAGTGGACCCTTACAGCCCATCCTGGAGCCCGAACACCTTAACTCTCCTAAACCCGACCTAGGGCCTAAACCCGAAACCTCAAGCACCTCAACTCAATCTCGTTGATTCTTTGGCCCTGCAGCATCTTTATCGAGCACTCGGTCGGCAGAGCGCGACCGTGGTTGTCTCACCCACCGGCTAGCATGGCTCTTCTCAACCCGCAGAATCTTATGTTTATGCCCTTAACTGGGACAAGCACCACAGCAATCTACTTTCTTAGAGTGTATCATGACTTTGTGGCCGGTAGCAGCAGTACCAACTGCGTTTGATAACAACCGTGCGTCCGGGCTTGAGTGGTTTTGGGGGTTTGTGGTAGCAGCGGGTTCACGGCTTGCTGCCCCCAGTTATCTTTGGGTGTTGGGGTTCAAGGTCTTAGTCAAGCATAGCGTTGGTGCGTTGCAGGCGACGCAGGGTCAGGGGCGTATCGTCTTCGAGGCAGATTGGCCTTCTTATATAAGACCTCTCGATGAAAGCCCTTTCCCGTTGAGAGTTAATCTGATGGACAATGGCAAGTTGCGGGCCAAACACCTTGGCACACAATCCCGAACCGCAAAAGCCTCATACTTTTCAGTTATCTTGCACGGCCTGGGATTTGTTTCGGTTTCAGTCGGTTTCAGAGGGAAGCTCTAATTGGGGTTTGTGCGTTCACCAAAAGGTGCTTTCTGAGGCTATAGGTAGGGCACAGGGCCACCGTTGAGTCCATGGAGGCTGCACAAGCAAACCGAAGCCTTAAGGTAGTCTCCTTACACATAGACCACTGCGTCCCGAAACTCAAAACAAAATCGGGCGCCCTAAACGCCCCAAATGTGATAAGTCCTAAGCCCCCAAGTTGTCATGCTCGGAACTGTCTTGGGGAGGAGGGTTTAAGGACCCGGGTGCCTTAATTACCACCCTCCTGTACGGGTCGCGTCATAGAGTCTTGCTTAACAAAAACGACCCCTTCAACCCCAGACCTTGAACCCTGAGAATTTGAAACAAGAGGCAAGCCGTGGTTCGATACTTGAAGGAAGGGGGGGGCCAGCGCGACACTAGAGGATTCGTGGATCCCGAAACCCTGCCCGCTGAACCCCAAACCCGACAAGGCGCCTCAGAGCAAGCCTGCTCATCCGCAAACCCCCAAGCCCTCACCGCATCAAAAGCCCAGAGGCCTCAAACCTGGACCCCAAAGCCTATAATTCCCAATCAGTTGGGGCGACCATTGACAATGATGTCTGATTCCCGATGGGCTCACAGAGCGAAACTGTGCCAGCAGATCGAATCCTCCCGGCGCACCCCGGCCATGAACTCAAGCCTCGAAAGCCGTGAACCTTCTACCCAAATCCGATACCCTAGGGCCCCAAGCCCCAAACCCGACATGCCCCGAACTGTTTCTGGGCGGCGGCTTGGGGGCCTCGAGCTCCTCAAAGACTTTGAAGGAGCCTTACACGAGCTCACCCATCTGTTATCAACACCCCGTATAACTTTACAGGTCATGTGTTGTCGAAAGCCCTATAATCTCTAAACCGTGTAAAAATTACTCCTTCTCGCGGAAGAGCACATGCCTGGAATGACTCATGGCCTCCCCTGGGGATTTCGAGGCTGCTGCGGGGGTTTCATAGGGCTTACAGCCTACAGGATGAGAGTCAGGTCCGGTGGACATTTGTTTTTGTTCCGTCTTGTAGGAAACCCCAAGCTTCCAAAGTCTTGCAACAACCCAGAAGCACAATGCTAAGTGGAATAGTCACACCGTGAATCGAGTCGGGGCACCTAGACTCACTGGGTAGGCTTTGCTTTATCAACTTATGAGATTCAAATCCTGAATCTTCGCAGCTGTTAAGGGTCCGTTCACGGTGTGCTCCCATAGATATGCATGTGTATATGCATGCATGCCTGCACGCATGCATTCTGGTATGCATGGATACCAGGCAGTAGCTAGGCAGGCAGTTAGGCAGGTGGGTGTGTTCTAGGGTCATATACAGAAAGAAAGAGAGAGAGAGAGAGAGAGAGAGAGAGAGAGAGGGAGAGAGGGAGAGAGAGAGAGAGAGAGAGAAAACAAAAAGAGAGAGAGAGGGC
>CAJNJA010013629.1:0-12576 GCA_905231915.1 Symbiodinium necroappetens | reverse complement strand
TTGGTTGTTATTTGTTGTTTGTTGTTGTTGTTGTTGTTGTTGTTTGTTGTTTGTTGTTTGTTGTTTGTTGTTTGTTGTTTGTTGCTTGTTGCTTGTTGCTTGTTGCTTGTTGCTTGTTGCTTGTTGCTTGTTGGTTGTTGGTTGTTGGTTGTTATTTGTTATTTGTTGTTTGTTATTGTTGTTGTTATTATTATTGTTGTTGTTGTTGGTGTTGGTGTTGTTGTTGTTGTTGTTGTTTTTGTTGTTGTTGTTGTGGTGGTTGTTGTTGTTGTTGTTGCTGTTGTTGTTGTTGTTTGTTGTTGTCGTCGTCGTCGTTGCTGTTGTCTTTTGTTATTGCTGGTGTTAATGTTGTTGCTGTTGCTATTTGCTCTAGTGGTGGCTGTGGTGGTTGTGGGCATTACGTTCCTAAGCCAACAGTGTAGAAAGCATTTCTCTGGGGCACCGGCGGTTTTCAGCCAAGACAGCTGCTGTGGTGAAATTCCGCCTTGAGGGCTTTTTGATTCTAGCGCTTTAAGTTTCGGCTTCGGCTTTTTAGCATAGAGTTCTGGATTTGGGGTCTTTTAGAAGGCTCCGTTTAGAGTTGAAAATTCTCGGCAGTTCTGGGTTTTGTAGACACATGCCCCATGAATTTGCCATGACACTGACAATAATCAGATGAACAAAGTTATGCGATGCAGAAACACACCCCCATGACGATACTGCCCTGACTGCCTTGAAGCCTGGACCCCAAAATGTCATGTCGGTGCGGGAAATCTTCCAGGAATTTTGGTGTGTTCTAATCTGCCTCTCAAGACTTCAGAGGAACTCCATTGCCACCTACCCGACATCTTGATCCCTGTTGGGGTGGAGCGGCAGATGGGGAAATCACGCAACACTGGCAACTCTCAAACTTGGGCCCTAAACCCCAAGCTAAATATGTGCACACATGTCGATGTGGAGTCTCATGTTGACCGAGAGTACTTCTGCCGTCTCCAGTGGCTGCATCACTTTTAAGAGTTACGACTTCGTAGCTCCACCTGCTGACACCAAGCGACCATTGTAGGGGACGAAGCGATGCTTTGAAGTTGGCAAGCCTTTGAACCAGTCCTTCGCACCGGTGAGGACGTTCCTAGGTTCCATGCTGCAACACCAAGAGCTGCCGACAGAAAACACTGCATTCAGGATGTGAATGTTGAACCCGGGTTGACGCTGCATCCCGGCAATTCTGTGCATGGTTGCAGAAGCGACTGCAGGGTTTATCTGCGTCTTTTTCGGGTGACTGATGTGTTGCTGATACTTTAGTTTTACTATGGCACTGCTGCAATCGAGCACTGACAAGCATTCTTGCCTGAAGCTCCATTGTAGTGTTGTAGGAGTTCGACACCCTTGGTTCTGCATGCTTTTTTGGACAGGTCTCGGATTGTGCTGGCGCATCATCTCTTGCGCCTCGAGAAAGCCCGAGTCATCTTGCGATAGCCCGATCAGCCTTGCATCGTTGGATTTTGGGATGCTGGATTCCTTGATCTTACAAGAAGGGTTGACTGAAAGGCGTAGGACTTGTGATTTGGAGTATGGAATTTGCGAGCTCATAGCCAAGAAACTGCACTCACAAGCAGTACGCTTCCCTGCTGGCGATGGTTATCGATCCAGTGGTAACCCCGTCTGCAAGTGACAGCGGTGAGGCCCTATCTAATTACCCACACTTGCCAGCAGGACCTCATGAAAGCGCGAAAAAGCATCAGCTGCATCCAGGCCGCGAAATCTCATAAGGATCAAGAAAGATGGCTTCCCAGCGGTCACCAAGGTGCGCCTCACTCTGGATCTCTGCGATGTCGGCTCTACACTCCAAGACTTGAAACGCCAAAGCCCAAACCCAAATCCTGAGGCCTAACTCCCAAATGCTGGATCTCACGGAGACGGAGGTGGCAGAACTTGAAGACTTGAGCAGTACCGACATTGCAAATCGCAATGTGGCACTGGCTTTGCTCTCTTCGATGCGATTATGAGGTTGCACGGAGCGTCCAGTGACTGGACAGGGCACTCGTGCTGCTGCTCCAGACCACAATCCTTCACTCTAAGCCACTAAGCCGTGTCCACTTCTGGCAAGAGGCCGAGTAATAAGTCAGTCCTTAGCAAGACATTGGTGCATCGTGAATCTGCAAAACGCAGCATGCTTCCAAGCCAAGCATTGGTCTTCCAGGGAATGCCAAATCCCTGAACCTGCTTTGTATGAAAGCCCGCACCGATGCTTTGCATCTTGACGGAACCCCGGCTTCGGGGCGGGCATCCGTCTGGGCCGAAACAGCGCAGCCCCGAGGCAGTCATGGAGTCCCGCTTCACCTGGGGAAGTTTCTTCGCGTTTCCGGTTGCCTAGGGTTTGCGTTTGGGTTTCAGCAAGGAAGCGGATGACAAAAATTACCTGAACATCATCTCCAGCGTGAGCCATGAGCAGTGATCTTATTATTGGAATCAGCCAGTGCAGCGATTAGGGACAAGTTTCGGTCGCTTGAACTTCCAAGATTCCGATGATACGAACAAGTTATTGAAATAGCTACCTTGAAGGAGAATCCTAAAGGTCCTACATTCGAGAAGCACAACACCCAAGACTTCTCCACAGAGACACATCCCAAAAAACCATCTCAATTCCAAGTACCAGGCCCTAAAACAACAAAAGAAGTTGCACAAGCCAGAAGAGTCACATTGTAGAGCTCATGGTTGCCAATGAGATCAAAGCGCTGTGCTGGGCTCCTGTTTGAAGTAGTGTTTGGGGTTTTAAGGGGTTTGCCAGTGTTCCTGGCACAACAGTGGAACTAACCATGCTCGGCATTATCCAAAGAAGTGCCCAGCCGGCACGGCCTGGGCACAAAACCCTGGAAAACTGCGGCCTCGTTAACTTGTGGTGTCTTTTCCATCTCATAACCCAACCGTTGCACTACCAAAGTTGAGAAGGCGGGTCAGGCCTGGATAGTACATTGAGCACTGCAGCAAGGGCCGTTTCGCTAGCATTCATCTTTGCATTGCAGCCATCGATGACGTCGCCCAGCTGCACCACCTCAACTTCCCCGAAACCCTGTGCCGGCATCGGGCGGAAATTAATGTGCAATCTATCAGGTTTGACAGCCATGCACTGAGTTAAGAGCTGCATCCACGCCGACGGCCTTGCAAGAGCACTGCCATGTGCCACCCCCAGTCATGCTATGCCATGAACCCAACCCACCCGCTTTTGCCAAGAATCATTCCAGCACTCGACGGCATTCCGCGCAATATTCAGAGAGTTGCGGAAATGCCGCTGCTCACAGCCTGAAAAGTCAGTGCCATCCTCGCAATCTGCGTACCTGAGCTGCACTAACACCTTGGCGAACTCTGCCGCTACTACAAAGTCGAGACGAGGCGCTGTATGTCAGCGATGAGACCGAGTCGGAAAGGTGCTTGCATCGCCATGGTGCGTTCGGGTCAAGCTTACTGCAAAGAGTCACTTGAAGCTTATACGACTTGAAAACAGACATCAAAATGTGGAGTCCGAAAAGGTCTGAAATCTTCGCTTGAAGTCCGGCAGATCCGAGCTGAGCGCCTGCGGCTGGAGCTTGACACAACCTGAGTCCTTCGCGAACAGAAGCGCCTAAGCAAGAGAAGTCATCCTAAACCCTAAACATCCCCAAATCTTAAAGACCCCCACAGCCCAAGTCGCTGAAAATCCTAGCACCTCAGACCCCATGCATGCATGATTTTTCGGCATAAAGGCAAGATGACAGGTCTTCCTGCTGCCACTTCCTGTCACGCGTCCGACAAAGCAGCCGTGTGATCTAGCTGCTAGCTGGCTTGCTACTCCGGTTATCCATGATGCCGAGTCTTGCTGGTGAGGAGGGCAATTGCGACTGACACCCCATTTTTATTGTCATGGCCTTCATCATCCGTGGAGCTGAAGTGTTCGGAAAGTCCGCGGTCTACGGCTACTACATTGTTCCTACATGTTAGAAACACTGGCCGAGCTCACACCCTGGCCCGCTTTGCGAACCTCGGTCGGGCACCAAAGGATGCTTTCGGGGCTGAATTGGGGGTTGACCGGTTGACCCATTCCTGAGAGCAATGCTCCGGTGCACCAGTGGAGGGCGGCGGTGGACGCTTCATGTTCCCAACCGCCTGGCACAAAAGGGATTGGGGCTCAGGGGCGTGGAGCTCCCAGTGTAGTTCCGAGAGATAACCGCCCATCTCCGAATCACAGCACGGAAAGGCCTAGGTAGTCCGGGCCAAGACAGAGACTTTTACATCCAACTCGAGAAGAGTTGGCTGCGCGAGAAGAACTACGGATCGCATCTGCATCGTCAGCAGCCAGAGTTACCAGCATCAGCATCACCATCATCACCACCACCATTGATGGTTGTCTGTGTCGGCATCCCGATCATGCTCAGCACCGTCGTCTGCAGATTTTGAGTAGTAGGTTTCTAACCTGGCAGCGCTATGCTCTCATGTAGATACATGGAAACCAGCCACCAGGCCAGACCTTGCAAACCCAGGCGCTGGCATTGGTGACCTGCCGACTTGGGCAGCTCAAGGTCTCACAGTCAAGGTAATTCAGTGCGGTTTGGGATGTCCGGAGGTTCTGTGGTGGAGTCTGTTGAATAGACTCTCGAGTTGAGGTTTCTGTTCCAGTACCAGAGTCAACCCTACAAGCCCTATGCTATGCAAAAACCCACCTAAGCTTACAACATGTCCCCTCTACACTGGACCCTAAATCCATCTGATCCGTGCCGGATGCCTGCGCCTCTTGCTTCCTCAAGTTGCCTCAGTGCACTAGCAGCACGGTTTGGAGAGGGTTGGGGAGCATTGTTCAGGATGTAGCACCTTGGAAGTTCAAGGAGCTTAAGATGTTCAGCCGCACAGGTTGGGACGTGTCGCGCATTTTCATAATAATGCGACTAAGAATTTTGCCACAGCGGAGCACGATTTTGGACGTGCTCATGCCTCTCTGAAAAACAACGCTGCTTTCACAGGTCGTTTTGTGGAAACCATGGCAGGCGTGGCATTTTATGTGATTGGACGTGTCCTGTTTTGAAGGTGGTTCGTTCTAAGGCCAAGAACACCACGAACCTCGAGGTTTCTCTCTTTCGGTGTGCACCAACGAGGTTGTAGGTTGCCACAAGTTTGTGTGTTTCGCGGTTACACTTGCCTGACTGAGCTTTCTTTGCTTCTGTTGTGCTATGTCTTGCATCCGAAATTCCGGAAAGTCGAATCAGCAACCAACAACCCGGACAGGCAGGTTTTCACACTCCTGGACTAGATCAAAGCTAGCGGAGCCTGCGAGCTCGTGGGCCAGTCGAATATAGCAGAGGAAACCGGAAAGAGCAACGCGAAAAACAAGGTAACATAAGACATGGGTTTAGTCACGAGGCAAAATCGCGGCACCGATATAGCAAACGAAAGGGGTTGACCACACGCAATTAGCACCGCCCTCCCACCTTGCCTGAAGCGCGCCAAAACATACGACGGCAATCGACCCGCTAGCATACTGAGGAGCCACTAACTGTTAACTAGTATGAATAATGCGAGAGTCAGTTGAATGAACACCTGGATCTGCCTGCACAATGGGCCCGCGAGCTCAAGAAAGTCTCCCTATCATAAATTGAAGTCAACATGCTATGTGTAGGCACATAGAGGTGAGCATAGCTCTCTCTACCTTTAGATAGATAGGTAGATAGACAGACAGATAGATAGATATAACATATGATCTATCCATCTATCCATCTATCTGTCTATCGCTCTATCTATCTAGCTATCTAGATGTGACAATGTGTCCACACATCTATATGCATGTATCTAGATGTTACATGCTCCAGAAGAAGTAAGCCTTCGTCGGTGCTTGGACACCCAGGGCTCCTGCGCACAATGTGGACGGCCGAGCCGGCCGGCAACTCGTGCAAAGCCGACAAAGCCTCAAGGAGACGTACAGAAGGCTTCAGCGTTAAGTTCAGGGCCTCGGTCCTTGAGGTTTATGGTTCAAGCGAATTCTCTGGTGTGTTGAGCTTTCGTCTTCACAGGCTTTCCAACTACCTGTAGGGTCTGAAGTCGAAGTGAGTGCTGGGAGTTACCTGTGCCCAAGCCCAGATCCGAAGCCCTTGATCCCAAGCCCAACGGAGCGGAGGAGTCAACTCCTCAACTGCGGCCGAAAAGCCTGTAGCCCTAATAAAGATTAAACTCCTTCTCATACAAAACCAAAACGTCATGTTGAACTAAATAACCTAACGTCCCTTTTGTGCTTGAGGCAAACCGACACCTTCGAATACCTGGCACAGCCTTCTCATCAAGGCTGGCAGAGACCATGCCGAGCTCCTCCGCAGCTTCTTGTTTGTCCCATTGTTGGTTCTGGGATGCGAGCTATTGCGTCAGGGTGCTCCGGACGTCTCTTCAATCGGGCGCAGCGGGCTTAAGATTCAGGCGTTGGAGGTTGGAAGCCTTGGTCAGGCCGTTTGCAATTCTGGATTCAGGTTTTCGGAGTCAGGATCCCGGACTAGAGTTCGAATACGGCCTGTAGACGTACGCACCTACATGTATACATGCACGTATGCATCTATGCATGTATGCATGCATGATTTGTGTCTCTGTCTGTGTCTGCGTGTCTCATCTCTCCTGTCCCACTATCATGACCCGTCATCCCTGTAGGAGATTCTTCCGGCCCAGGTCTCCTCTTCCAGCTCCATGATATCTCCATCCATCGGACTGGATAGGAAGGATCGGCTGTTGGGGAACTTCGATAAATTCTAGATTCTAGGCTGGTGCCGAGGTGGCTGTGGGGCTTCGATGGTTGGAGGTTCAGTCTCACACACATGCACACAGCATTGACCACTACACCTGTGCTCACAATTACCACCAATCCTGGACAGCTTCACTGGGCATGCAACTTCAATAATAATGGACGCCACCCAAAAAGGCATACTGTAAGGGTATTCGGGAAGCGGGCGGGCGAACCCTCAATCCTGAATATTCTCCTGCAAAAGGCAGGCCGATGCGGGGGAGGCAAGGGCGCAAGATGAGTTGCGGACGGCGGTGGCTGGCTGAGGCTATCCGGCAGTGCCTTCGGAACTTCGAAAGAGTCGGAGTCGGAGCCTACCATCAAAGCTTGACCTTTGGAGGGCCTTGGCTTTACATTGCCGGTTTGGCCAGTTTGCTGTAGGTTCCAAATGTTACGCCAAAGTCGGAATGTCACGGCCGTCATTTGCAGCGAGATCATGCACACGTGACGTGCACTGCAAAAGTAGTTCGCTGACCACAGATGTCCCGTCCTGCATCGGTGGTCTTGATGCACCTGCCATGCTCAAGCTGGCATTCTTGACTTTCCGCTGCCGGCTCTAGCTGTACAAAACAAGTAAGCACTGAACCGTTTGGGCAAAACGGCATGCCGGCAGGACCCGGAGACTCGTGCTGGGCATTCCTGACTGCCTCGCTGACATTATTGCATATCATTGCAGATGTCGAGCCAGCAACGCGCGGATGCAAGCAGGATGGTCGCTCGCATCTTATGTACCTACAAGCAGAGCAATCAGAGGACAGCCCAATAGAACCCGGTACGCCTAAGCTCGACGAGGCTAGGATCCGCCACGGAAACCTCCCTCGGAAGTGTTTCGGGCCACACTCCTGAGGTACGCGAACCACAATGGCAATGATCAGTATCATGATAGTACAAACATGTACTAACACCCCAAGTCGCTGTTTTCAAACAATTGCAAAAAGTCTGCTGCATCCGGTCGTGATAAAACCCGGCCTTCATGACATAAGCAGACGGATTGTTGACCTGCTCCGTTTCAGGGCTCTTTCGCTCGTCAGAGTTAGAACAACAGCTAGGTCTATACAGACAGAAAACAACACAGGAGTGGCCTTGGATCTCTGATCTGACAGCTGCAGCACAATCTTGCGGGCAACCTGCAATTCAGTCAACAGAAGTCTGTGTCGCAGACTCGCCGCCATCTGAACCCTGAGCAATTGACGCTAACAAACCCTTGCACATTTCTGGTGCGCACAGCTTCCGCAGAGCCAGCGCTTTGAGCCCTTGCGCGGTTCAGGTCAAGGGCTGAAGCCCTAGTTTGCTGAGATTCTCCTCCACTAAGACGATTTGCGACATCGGTAGCTTAGCAAGGCTGGGTTTTGGCCCCATGTTGCCAAGGACTGTCACACAAAAGCGATTTGGGTTTGTTCGAAGTTGGAGGGTGCCCCTTGCACATGCCCTTGCACGCTGAACCCTGTGTTAAACTGAGCTTGGCCATTTTCGTATCTGTGCATAATACAAGTGGTCGTCGTCGTAGTAGTAGTAGTAGTAGCAGCAGCAGCAGGAGGAGTAGTAGTAGTAGTAGCAGCAGTAGTAGTAGTAGCAGTAGTAGTATGTAGTAGTAGTGGTCGTCGTCGTCGTAGTAGTAGTAGTCGTCGTCGTCGTCGTATTAGTACTAGTACTAGTACTACTGTTGATGATCTAAATCCTGCATTAACTTAAGGACCCTAAACTGTGGGAATTATGGTATATTCCTTAACTACAGCAATATGCCTATAGTACGGTTGATGATATAAATCCTGCAGTACCCATAATAAGGAATCCAGTGTACCATAATTCCCATAGTTTAGGGTCCCCAAAATAATGCAAGATTTATATCACCAGCAGTACTATAGGCATATTGCTGCAGTTAAGGAAGAGAAAGGAAAAGTATTTTGAGACTTGCATTCGGATTCCCTCTACACCAGACGGCATTTTCCGACATAGCGACATTCCCTCCAAACGCCTTGAGGTATCGAGCCTGCCGTGGCAGCCCCAACACCCAATATCCTGGAACCCTAAACCCCTGAAGCCCTGAACCCCTAAACGTCCTGAAAGCCGAAAACCCTCTATATACAGTTAGGCTCCTGTCAGGTAGGGACAGAACGACACCATCTAGTCTCCACCCAGATCCCTGAAGGAAAAAAGGTTGAATCATTAGTTAGTTCCTAGTATACTCTTCTCGCCGCCGTAGAAGTAAACCCTGACATCTCTTTTCCCACCATGAAAACCCTTATTCGGACCGCAGTCCGAAAGCCGCCGCCGAGGCCGCGAACGGAAAATCCCGGTCGTGGTGTCCGGGGGTCTCGGGGGCAAGGCCTGCTGAATGGATTAGGGGGGCCTAGCATGTCTTGCTATATGGGTTGCTTTAAGGGTTCTTTCAAGGGTTCCTTGGGGTTCCTTTAAGGGTTCGTTTAAGGGTTCCTTTAAGGGTTGCTTTAAGAGTTTAAGTGTTTTTTCTTTTTACTGAGGGTTTTGGCGGTCGCTTCAAGGATCAGGGGACTTTGGGCCCCTTATTAGGGTTCAGGCGCGGGGCCAGGATGGGGCTCTGGGACACCGAGGGGTTTGGGTTCAAGGCCTGGGGTGGATAATAGCATCATATGGGTAGTGCTCTAAAGTAGGGTTCCCTATAGAGTCCCTTTTTTTTTATACGGGTGCTGTACTATATTGGGGACCCAAACCGGGACCCTAATTTAGAGAACTACCCGTATGGGTTTTTTAGAGTTTAGGGTAGTATGCAGCATAGTGCTGCAGGATGTCGAGTATGCTTCTGTGCATCTCGGGTTTGTGAACATGATCATCTCCAAGATCCTGCCAAGCAGCAGCTTTGGGTGGTCACATCTAAACCCGAGACTTTTTCCAGCGAAGAGGAGTGTAGTTTGGGGCACTGCAGGATTCTCGCCTGGACCTAAATCCCTCATTTTTCGCGTGAAAGCGCGAAGCCCAACCGCCTGCACCTGAAACCTCCTAGCCCTAACGCGCAAATCTAGACCTCATAACCCTAACTAAACCTTAAACCCTCGGCCCTAAACCCTAAGCCCTAAACCTCAACTCTGAAACCTAAAACGCCAAACCCGCAAACCTACACCCCTGGACCTTGAACACCTTCTGGTAACCAAGCAAGCAGGGACCCTTCATGAACCCCGCTTCCGGTACAGGTCGATCCGACCCTCTTCCGCGAAGACGACATGACACGCGTCGAAGGCGCCATTATGACCTACATCCTCAACTCTAAACCTTACCCTAAACCCTAAACCCTAAACCCCAAACCCTAAACCCTAAACCCTAAACCCTACACTCTCAACCCTAAACTCCAAACCTGGAATTCGAAGCCTGGAGCTCTATAGACCCTTATGGACTTACAGGACCATAGGCTCCTCCTGGAGTCGTTCCGATGTCGTGCCTTGAGGATGAGGGTGTTTGAGGCTTTAGATTCTTTTGGTGTGAGGGGGTTAGGGTTCAAAAATTGAGGGCTTAAGAGGGTTTGCCCTCTTCTGGTGTGTTGAACTTATGAGTTGTTTCTGCTGCTCCTCTGTGGGACAGCAACTCGTTTAGGCCGTCAGTCTCGGCGCCCGGCGGGTTGTGTGCCGCTGGAGTCTGTACGAGTTCATACTGCTGATGATATAAATCCTGCATTACCTTAAGGACCCTAAACTACGGGAATTATGGTCTATTCCTTATTATGGGTAATGCAGGGTTTATATCATCAACCGTATGGCGGTGCAGGTGATATCCCTGAATCGCCGCGTTTGGAGCGTGGGCATTGTCAGTGCTTTACTCCTGTCGGTGTTTCTCAGTATATCTAGGCTGAATCCAGTTCATGCCCATGCACTCATGCCCAAGCATGCCCACATATCTAGCTTCATTGTCACATAAGTTATGAAGTTGTTAACTTCAGAGCATCCGAATCGATACCCTAAACCCCTAAGCTCTAAACCTGTTGCCCTAATCCCTAAACCTAAACGCTAAACCCTAAAGCCCAAGTCGTGGCCAAACAGGTGACGGGCTGATCCGTCGCGTGCGAAATACGTCGTGGCCCCAGGCTGGGAACAGGACAACTCCCAGAAAGCTGAACACGCTATGCTCTAAGTCCTGTACCCCAAGCCTTGAGCCTTAAACCTTTAGGCCACCCATGCTTGGCATCCAGCTGAGTTATGTGCATTCCTTCTTTTGCGCTGGTTTCGCGGCATTCAGGGTTGAAGGGTTTACAGACATTTGTTCGCAAAGGGCTCCAGACGGTCCTTGAAGCCGAGGCTGCGGCAAAGGTATGGCTATCCTGCCGGCAACCGAAAGAAGAAGAAGCTTCGCGACTGCACTCCATGTTCATAAGCCCTTAAACCCTTAAGCGATACACCCAAAGCCCTGCTAAACCCTGAAACCCTTAATCCCTAAACCCCTAAACGCTAAACCCTGAAACCCTTGAATCCTCAAACCCTTAACGCTCTAAGCCCTAATCAAAACCCTTCCGCTTTGGATCCTCCTCATCTTCGGTCCTGCTGTTGCACCCCTTTTACCGTGTTCATCGTGGTATCTGCGTGTTGAAACTGAGTTATATGGGTTTACGTTTAGGGTTTAGGGTTTGGGGTTTAGGGTGTAGGGCTTACGGGCTTAAAGGGGTTTAGGACAGCAACGGGAAAAGGGTAGCCTGAATCTTACGGGATAGCCGGGCGGCCAGAATCCGAAGCTTCTGCCAGGACCACCTTACTCCGCCATCCTGAACACTACCTGAACCCAGCAAGAAAGCCTACTTTTGAAGGAGCTACCTGAAACAAACGCCACCCTGAAACTGTAGGTCCAGTCAACCCCCGAACCCGAAGTCTGCTATGCTGCACCCTAAGTGCTAAACCCGTAGATCTCACTCCTAAACCCTAAAATCCAAAGCTCCTAAACCCTAGACCGCACGTAGTTACAGAAAAGCGTATGGTGACCTGTATCCTGTGGGCAACTGATATCTCTCGCGCAGAAGTTGATCACGCGTCTGTGCTCTCTCTCTCTATCTCTTTCTCTCTCTCTCTTTCTCTCTCTCTCTTTCTCCCTCTCTCTCTCTCTTTCGCTCCCTTTGCCAAAATGATGGAAAATTACACCCGGATTCCAGTCCCCGAATCTTTCACATTTCGAGAGACCCCGATAAACTCAAGGTATGAAGCAATTCTAGTACGGTTTTGTACCTAGGACATGGACATACACAGACCTTCCTCAGGTTCACAAAAAGAACTGGCTACATCTGGCTACGTTATGCATCACATTCGTCCGATCTCCACTCCCGCCCAGGAAAGAAACATGTCAAGGGAGAGTCAAACTGGATCTTTTGTTAGAGCAATGAAGGCCTCTGGTCATAGTTTTTCCAGCATGTCTCACAGAAGCTGCAGTACTGTGCATGTTGCAGGCTGGCAACAGCTGGAAATGTATACCTTGCAGTGCAGGGACGGCGTCGAGAACTTATTCTCCATACAGTGTACACGTCTGTATCCTTTCCATGGCAAAATTATCGGCGCTCAGTGCAAGCGTCTTTCCAGAACTGCAGTGCGAAGTGCAGGATATCAGTCGGAAACTACCCATTGCTGCCCGTCGGGCAGCAACATGCCGAGAGTTCCGTGAGACACCACACATTCCCTGCGAAAGCCAGGGTTCCAGAACACGTGGGCCAGACTTTGAGAATGGCCATAAAGTTCAGGTGCGATATTCCCTGTGACCCTAATACGGTAAAGCTTTGTAAAGCCCAAAATCCCACCAACCCCCCAAAACCTTCAAAACCCTCCATCCTAAATGAGCCCCGGAAGCCCTAAACCCCCAAAGCCCTA
>CAJNJA010013628.1:317-12576 GCA_905231915.1 Symbiodinium necroappetens | reverse complement strand
ATAGATAGATAGATAGATGTGTATATGTATGTATGTATGAGTTTCGAGCAATGAGAAGTGGATACTCAGCAATGGGCTTGGGGAGGACTCACTGGGTGAGGGGAGCCTTTAAGCATTGCCCGAGATGACTTGTGGAGCATTCTACGTATCAGGAGAGTTGCGCACAGGGTCCAAGCAATTAAGGGTGTAGTGGTACTTTGGCGGCCCAAATATCTACTAAGTAGCTACGAATAGTATAGACTGTGGGGGCATTTTATATCTACTAAGTAGCAATATCTACTAAGTAGTTACGAATGGTATATATACTTTTGGGGCATTTAATATCTACTAAGTAGCAACTCTTTTGGCACTTGTGTGCCTGTGGGCTGGCTGCTGCACTACGTACGTTTGATGGACCATTCCGGCATCATTCGTATTGAAGAGTCTAGCGTATGCAGTTCGCTGTGTTAGCAGGGTACTCAAGATAGTAAAGGGTTATGTGCAACATCTATTGAAAATGACCAACATGGCCATGATCAGACTGTCGTTGGCAAAGCCAACAATTTTCCGACATGAATACTAAATACTGCTAAGCTTCGGAAAATATCGAAGTCAGAAAATGAATCTAGGGGTTCTCGTACCCATAAAGAAATATCGCGGCCCTAAGGGTCCAAGTACCTCATATAATGATCACATACCCTCCAAAAAACGATTCAACAACTACTATCCTAAGCCCTTGTTGGGCTGTCTGGACCCTAAACCCTAAACCCCCCCCCCAAACCCTAAACCCTAAACCCTCCTGTAGCAGTCTTTGAAACGAAAAATCTGGCCTTCAACCTCCTGATCTCCTCCGCCGACTGCACTTCCAGAACAGCTGGTCCTGAAGGGTTTAGGGTTCTTGGGTTTTAGGCTTTAGGGCTTTAGGTTTTAGGGCTTAGGGTTTAGGGTACTTTTGGATTTAGGGTTTTTGGGTTTAGGGTTTAGGGTTTTTGGGCTTTTGAGTTTAGGGTTTACGGTTGAGGGGTTGGGGTTGTAGGTTTTCAGGGGTTGGGGTTGAGGGTCCAGCACATCCAGTTCGAGCATTCTGTAGCTAAGCTGGCGGCTTTCTGATACTGTCGTAAACTTGTGGCAGTTTCACTGGCTGCTTCAGCTTTCCCGTAAGCCTTCGAAGGTGAGGAAAGGAAGCTTCCTTACGGGCGGGGTTAAGGCGGTTTGAGGCTTGCGGTCAAGGCTTTCGGGTTTAGAATGTGGGGGTAGCACCTGAAAGCTTGTTCCAAGAGGCCTTTTCATGGACGAGCCATTGGGTATACACGCAAGAAGTCCTAACTTTCACAAAGATTAGTCAGCATTACCTAAAGGGCTCAAGTACCAAAATACGACGGCGTTTCTAGTTCCCACAAAGGACGGTCTTGCAGTTTGGATGTTGCGGCTGCAAGTCCTTGGCGTTACGGTCTCAAGACTACTGCTGCATTGAGGGCTTTGGTTTCGAAGTTCGCTCATGGTAAAAACCTAGAAGCTGCGAGACACACATTCCGACGCTACAAAACGCCTTGTTAAACCAATCTCTCCACCCTACCAAAGCCCTAAAAACCCAAAACCCTAAACCCCAAAACCCTAAACCCCAAGCCCCTAAACCCCTAAACCCTAACCCCAAAACCCCAAACCACAATGCTTAAATGTGGGTTTCAGGCTTCGGATTCAGGTCATCAGCGCGAAAGCCCGACGAACCTGCCGAATCAGACAACAACATCAACATTATAAGCTATTGAATTATACTATACTATATCATACTACGTTATATTTAAGTATATAAGCCACAGTATGCCCCGGAACAATGGATATAGTTAGACGAGTTTTCCAGCGTTCTACAGGGCTTTCATTCGCATTCTAGAGGTTCTTATGGGCTTTACGGGCCCCGTCCCAGCAATCCTTTAAGAAAAGGCATCCGTATTCACCGCATTCCTGTTATTCAGGTATCGAAAGTCACCGCACAATTTAAAGAAAAGGGTATCAGAACTGCTGAGAACGGCCGAGGCACGTAGGAACTTTGCCACATCGTCCAGCAGTGCAATCTCTTCATAGCGGAATTTCAGCTTGACGGGCGCCTCGCACTTTTAGCAAGCCTTCAAGGTTTAGGGGTTCAGGTTTCAAGGTTTGGGGTGTCCTTTTGCGATCTATCCCAGAAAAGAACAGACAGACTGGTTGAGGTCCTGTTACAAAAAGAAAACATGAATAAATAAAAATATATATATATATATAAATGTATATATATATATGTATTTTATGTCTATTTGATTATTTACATGTATGTATTTATATTTATATGTGCGGTCACTTCAAGAACACTCATTAACTCATGTGCGGCCACTTCAAGAACCTTCTTTGAACTCTTATTGATCCCAAAGCAGCTGTTTCTGAAACTTCGAGAAGCCCTATTTTTAAATCTCACCCCTAAAACCTGAATCCTAAACACGAAACCATAAGCCTAAAAGCAGCCCTGGCAAAGACACCCCTGCAACCCAGATAATTCCACACGAGCTGCCGTGCAGTTGGAAACTCAGCATCCTGATGTCCTGAAGCAAACTTCTTTGAGTACCGGGTTTGTCGGCGGACGGCCTCGTAAAGACAAACGACCACGTCTCCACAACTTCCCCAACACCCAAACGAAAGGATCAAGTCAGCTTAGGGCGTAGGGCCGTAGGGGCTGAATACCCCAATTTGAACAGGAGTACCTTGTCAAGTGCCTTTGTTTCCCCCGGCCTCTCAGTCAGACCTTTGGTACTGCATGGGGCATACTGTTGATGATATAAGTTCTGCATTACCTTCAGGACCCTGCACTCTGGGAATTACGGTATATTCCTTAAATATGGTTATGGGTGATGCAGGATTTATGTCATCAATCGCAGGAACCCAAACAGATCTCTAAAGCTTGTCATCGGAGGACTAAGTGTTAGGATCCGAGTGCCCGTTGCGGCACGATGGTCTCTCGGTTTCTTTTCGGCGGCTGCGGCTGTCTAGACCCAACCCTGAACTCTGGGACGGAAATCCTGGATCTAAAAGCTGGTTCCAAACCTTAAGCCCTTAATCTGCATAATATATAGAAGTCTAAATCATTACCAATATTATGTATTATTCCATAGGGTACCTTACTATAGTAGTGATACTGTAAAGGAGCCCTGATTAGGGCCCCTACATCACCCTGACCCTGACCCCAAACACCCTGAACCCTAAAGCCCCCTTGTAGAACCCTTCTAGACCCCTTTTAAGGAAGCCTACAGACCAGAGAGCCCAAAAACAACCCTAAAGCCCCGATTCTAGAACACTCCTTTAAGGAGCGCTTGCTCACTAAACCATTTGGTGCCTGACCTCATCGGCTGCCCCATTGAACACCAGAAACTCGCCTTAGAGTTTAAGGTTTAGGGCTTAGGGCTTCGGGTTTAGGGGTTAGGGCCGTCGTTCTTAGGGTTTAGGGCCTTCGTTCTTAGGGTTTGGAGTTTATAGGTTTAGGTGTGTAGGGGCTTTGAGCTCAGGGTTCAGCGTTTAGAAATTTGGTTAGGTCACAGTCTGCGATCTTGTCCTATGGGTCCAAAGAACCTACTTGTAAAAACTGGTTAGGATGGCAGGTCTGAAAGTTAGTGTCACCCTAAACCCCTAAACCCCTCAACCCTAAACCCCTAAACCCTAAACCCTAAACCCTAGACGGTTTATCTTTCTCTGGTAGCGTGACCCGGGGGGCTCGGGGCATACTTATCTATATGTGCAACGAAAAAAGGAACGACGATGGAGGCTATAGGTAGAGTTCTATCTGACCACTACGTAGTCCCTATGACCCTCCAAGTAGTCCATCGGCCTAAGCCATAAAACCCCAAACCCTAAGCCCCTAAAACCTTAAAATCCTAATCCCTAAAACCCTAAACCCAAAAACCCTACAGCCCTAAACCCTAAAACCCTAAACCCTAAACCCTAAACCCCAAAGCCCCTAAATCCTAAACGGGTTGAGGGCTTGGGGGCCGAACTTTGGAGTAATTACCTTAAGTTTAGGGTTTACCCAGAGGCTCCTTAGTAGTTCCTTTTTGTGGTTTATAAATAGAACCCGATAAGGTAATCCCAAAAAGGAACTACTAAGGAGCCTATGGGTACCTTAAACTTAGGGTTTAGGGTTTATAGGGAAGACGAAAATCAGGAAATCAGGATAGGGAGCCCGAAGCAGGGAGGTTTTACATTAAAGGAAACTACAGGTGGCACGGTGGGGAGTTTAGGGTAAAACAGGGCTCCTATAGGGCTTCGAAAAGGTATATTAGACCTTCTAGAAGGCCCCTATAACGGGAAAACTACTCACCTGAAAGTGTCCTGGATTACAGGGTTCAGGCAGATCTTAAGGCCTTACCCGGACCCTCCAGAAACCAATGTTTTGTTAGGGATCGTTCGTATAGTTTCCTTATTGAAAAAAACTGTTGATGATGTAAATCCTGCATTACCTTAAGGACCCTAAACTATGGGAAGTTTTGCATATTCCTTAAATTACTATGGGTAGTGCAGGATTTGTATCATCAGCCGAAGGATAGGTTCTTGAGGGTCCAGGTAAGGATCGCAAGAGGGTCTGCGGATTGGTGGGCTCTGTGGGCCTGCCTTAACAGGAGGGCTATACTGCCTTCGGAGCCGAGGCGATTAGTAGGGAATGGAGGAATGGGTTTTCGGAATTACTATAGGGCACCTCAAGGGACTATCATAGGGATCCATTCCCCCATTCCCTGCTAAGAACCAGAGAGTTGTGTGGATTTAGGGTTTAGAGCTCAGGGCTTAAGGCTTAGGGCGTCAGGGCTCTAACTTAGTTGCTGAGTTCATAAGCACATTTGAGTGTACACTTTCAGTTCTACCAGGGATCGTATGATCCCGAAACGTCTAGTGTAGAAATTCAGCTACTAAGTTAAGCCTTACGCTGCACGGCTTTGTTATTGCGGCTTCTAGGGTTAAGAGGTGTAGCGATGAGGGTCTAAGGTCTAGGTCTTAAAGTTTATGGGTTTAGGGATGTTTAGGGTTGAGGGTTGAGGGTTTAGGGTTGTTTGACGGTGGAGGGTTTAGGGTTTAGGGACGTTGATGGTTTAGGGCAGGGTTTAGGGTTTAGGGTTTAGGGTTTTAGGGTTTTAGGGTTGAGGGCTTAGGGCTTTACAGAATGGGGAACCCCTAAACCCGAAACCCTTTAACGGGTTTAGAGAAGCATCAGACGATTTTAGCGCCTTCGGGCGTGCAGTTTGGGGTTTAGGTCGTGGGGTTTCGGGTTTAGGTTTTTGAGGTAGAAGACAATTTACTTAAAATCCGAAGCCTCAGATTGCTCACATGCAGTATTGTTTGAGCAGAAACCTCTCTGGGATGCAGGCAGGTGTAGCTGCAGGCGGCGCCTAGTCTCTTCCCCTGGCTTGTGGCAGGCGAATGTACACACCAAAACCACAAAACTGCAAACCTCTGTATCTGAACGTCCAAAACCCGAAACCCCACAAACCCTAAGTTCTAATTCCTAAACTTTGCAATGGCCCTGAAAAACGCGGCCTTCGTAGTTGGAATAGGCTCCTGGTGTATGTGTTCGAGTAGCTACATATTTAAGGACTACAATGGGCCTTTTTCGGGTACTACCCATAGGGATTACCTTATAGGATTTTAAATATGAGCCACAAAAAGGAATTACTTAGGAGCCTATGGGTAATCTTCAGATCTGGGTACTAAGCCCAAACCCAAACAACTCGATGACACCTCAACTTCTACCGTACCAATTCCCGATTCAAACGTGGACAAAATCACTCCCTGCAACAAATAAAGCCAGTGGTCCCATTTCTTTATGCTCATGGTCGAACTTTGCAACAGTTTGCAGGCACTGTGACGAGATTACGAGATACGATAACACCCTCACAAAACCCCTTATGAAGCCATTGTGAATTCTGTATACAAACCAAAAAAACCTTACGGCACCCAAGACCGCCCCTAGGGGGCCCAAGTGCCGCATCATCATAGACTCCCCAACCTGCGAAACAAAAATCGCAAACCCAAGTGCCTATACCCCAGGCTTGGGGTTTAGGGTTAAGAAAAAAAAGCCAGGCAAAGGGAGCCAGCTTCTTGTTGCTGCGGGCATCGACGTAGGCGAAGGACACCTGCCGCATGAAACTGAGATGCTTGTATCAACGGGTCTACCCTAAGGGTCCATGTACCCAAATAGTATATACATTGGCCCCAAAGTACCTATATATGGACTACATTAAGGCCAATGTATCTACTATTTGGGTACATGGACCCTTAGGGCTACATCCGGGACGGACGGAGGGGCCGATGCCGGGCTCTGTCCGAGCCAGCGTTGACATGCTATGCCCTAAACCCCTGAACCCCTAAACCCCTAAACCCTAAACCCTAAACCCCTAAACCCCTAAACCTCTAAACCCCTATATAAACCTCTAAATCTCTAAACCCCTAAACAGCGCTTACCAACCCGTTTGAGCCGACTGAGAATCAGTTGAACGACAGGATTGGGTGCTGCAAGCGCGAGGGGTTTAGGGCATAGTATTTCAACGCCAAGGACCCGAACAAGAGACCCTAATTTAGAAAACCACCCAAAAAGGATTCCATACTAAGGGAGGGGTTTAGGGTTTAGAATCCGAGTGTTGATGATAGAAATCCTTAGCATTACCCATTACCTTAAGGACCCTAAACTATGGGAATTGTGGTATATTCCTTATTGTGGGTAATGCACGATTTACATCATCAACCGTATTAATTATGTCCATCGAGAAGAGGCGGCACAGGACTTGTGCAACAGTCTTCTCTCTGTGTGCCGAACCCGAAACCCTGCCCCCAACCAAACCAAGCCCTATAGACCTTATGTAGACCCCATGGCCTGAACCCAGAATCCAACAAGCTTCGGGCTCTTTGCCTCGAATCCACCCGAACCCTACACCCCTAAACCCCTAAACCCCTAAACCCTCAAACCCAAAACCAAAAACCCTAAACCCCTAAACCCCAAACCCTAAACTCCAAAACCCTGAAACCCTAAACCACTTTAAGCTCTCCCCGGACTCTAAAGCTAAACTCTCCAGGACCCCAATCCCTGAAACACCATCCATGAAGAGCCCTTTACTTAGTTGCGGAGTTCATAAGAGCAAAAAGGTGCACATTTTCAGTTCTATAAGGGATCATATTATCCCGAAAAGTTTAAGGTGTAGTCATCCAGCTACTCAGCTTAGTATATAGACCTTGACAGATTGCAGGATCCATTAAGCCCGGTTAGAGCGCAGTAGCCTTACGAACCTTAAACCCTACAAGCCCTCACCAGCCTCACCAATCACATGGGTAGTTCTCTCAAGTAGGGTCCCTTTTTGGGTGCCCAATAGAGTACGGCACCCTTCTAAAAAGGACCCGAAAAGGGGACCCCCCCCCCCACTTTAGCGACCTACCCACACGCCTTCAAAGCCCGATAGAGCGTCGACTGTCCCGGCCTTCTTCCAGTCTTGGGTTTGCTTCTTCCGACCACGAACCTGTCATTGGGCAGCTCTCTAACTTAGGGTCTCTCTCTTTTTTAGTCCCAAATATTATAGTGCGGCACCCTTAATAGAAAGGGACCCTAAAAAGGGAGCCCAAAACAAGAGAAGATAACAACTCTATTAATCCCTTAAAGAAAGGGACCCCAAAAAGGGAGCCCAAAACAAGAGAACTGCCCCATTAACGGTTTTTGCGGTGTCAAGTCTCGGGCTGAGGTTTTTGTACAAGTTGTGCATGGCACTATGTTGTCGATAGGGTTTAGGGTTTAAGTTTAGGGCTTTAGGGTTTAGGGTTTTAGGGTTTAGGATAGGGGTGATTTCCTGACGTCACGACGGCTTTACATATATTTACTTGAAGTCGGCTGTCTGAAGTACCTCCAGGAACCCTAAACCCTAAACCCTAATCCCTAAACCCCAAACCCTAAAGTACCTAAATGCCTCAGGACCTCCTTCAACTCGGAACCGGCCCGGCAGAAACCTTCCCGACACCAAAAACAAAAAAATCCAAAGAACATAACACAGGCCAAGACTTGCGTTTCTCAGGAGCCCTCAAAAGGGGACCCGATTAATCGAACCCTCGAGTGCCCTTAACCCAAAGGGTCTAACGTACCTATATAGTAGAATGTAGGGTTTCTATAGTAGGAATAGTTAGTATGATTTGGGAATATATCCCCTGTAACGGTACCTAGGACCCTTTGGGAGTACCCTTAAAGGGGCATGTGCAAGGCCGTTCTACCAGGATCTCACGGGCTCAGGGCCGAAAGGTGCTGAGGGTTTAGAGCTTAGGGTTTTGGGTTTAGGGTTGAAGATTTAGGGTTGAGGGTTGAGGGCCTGAAGGTGCTGAGGGTTTAGAGCTTAGGGTTTTTGGGTTCAGGGTTGAAGATTTAGGGCTGAGGGTTGAGGGCCTAAAGGTGCTGAGGGTTGAGAGCTTAGGGTTTGGGGTTTAGGGTTGAAGATTTAGGGTTGAGGGCTGAGGGCCTAAAGGTGCTGAGGGTTGAGAGCTTAGGGTTTGGGGTTTAGGGTTGAAGATTTAGGGTTGAGGGTTGAGGGCCTAAAGGTGCTGAGGGTCCTCTGTAGGCCTCAAGCTATGCTATGAGGCATGCGCAGACAAAAGCAGACCAGGGATGCCACACAGGGTTTTAAGCTTTCAGATTTACAAAAGTCCACAAAAAACGTAGGTTCTTTTGGCAGGCCAGAGATACCGCAAAATCGAGACCCCAAAACACAAAGATCTCCAGCGACAAAATCAAGAGCCCGATGAGCTCGGCAAGTAAGGTTTGTGGCTTAGGGGCTTAAGCTTCAGGTTTCAGGTATATGGTTTTTTAATGTGTAATGAGGCGGACTTTCGACCATCCCAGCCACGTCGGAGCCTACATGGCTGGGATGGTCGAAAGTCCGCCTCATTCAGGTATATGGCCTAGGGGCTTAAGCTTTAGGGTTCAGGGATATGGTTTGGGGGTTGAAGCTTTAGGGTTTAGGTATATGGTTTAGGGGTTTAGAGTTTAGGGGTTATCCCACCGGATGCGACTCCAAAACCCTTCGATGAAGGAACATACCTTAAAAGTCACAGGAGGATCCTAAAACCGGCTGAAAGTAGATATGGGGCTTTCCGAAAATTAGGGTACCTTATTTTGGGGTCCTTATAATAAGGATCCTGCTATTTTGGGCACTATATTAGGGTCCCCTATTTTCGGAAACCCCCATATGGTGCTTCTTCTTTTACAATGCCAAAAATCATGGTACTTTTCAGAAAAGTGGTACAATTACAGAATGTAAATACTCGAATATGGTTCAGGTATACCCCGAAGTCAATGGCTTTGGGAAAAGATCGCACGGTTCTTCAACAAGGAAGATTCCCCAGGACCCCAACAAAAAAACCCTGCACCTCAATCCCCAGCCCGCCAAAGCTAAAGCGAAAGTACTATACCGAGAGCCCCAGATGCAAAACCTCAAACCAAAACCGCAAACCATCGCATACATGGCTTCCCATAGCCTTGGCAAGGTTCGCCGCTTTGACAAAGGTCTGATCCTCCGATCAGAAGGGGGTTTAGGGTTTAGGCTTAAGGTCTCGCGGCTTTACGGTTTAGGAACTGGAGGTTTTGGGAGGTGTTGGGTATAGGATTTTAGGGCTCCGAGTTTTAGGGTTAAGGGGTTCACGATGTGAGAGTTAGGGGATTAGGGTTTCGAGCCTACTGTTCGAGAGGGTTGAGAGTGTGAGCGGTGAACCTTGGCCTGGGATACACAAGCCTCTTCGAACTATTGTAGGGTTTCTATAGATTTGTAGGGGTTCAATATCCATCTATTTTACAGTTTCCCAAAGTGCCACCTAGGATTGCATTCTTGAGATGCTGGGCCCTGCAGACTGGAACCTGAGGCATCACTGCCTGCAGTCTGGTGGTCCCAGCTCCTGGCCCTTAAACAAAGGCAGCAAGGAGTTTTGGCAGAAGTTGAGGGCATGCTGCACTCCTGGATCCATTGCCGTTGAAATGGAGAGCACGCAAAGGCTCCTCGCCGAAACGAAGGCGGCCTACGCCCTAAATCTTCGAAAGAAAGCTCCTTCAGGACCTTCCCCAGCAGCTGTGTTTACGGAGCACCATGCATCGCCGTCTCCCCCTGAAGCGCCGCAAGGCCCCATACACGCTTGAACTCGCACGCATGCTTGAGGCAGCAACCAACACGATATCACGGCTGATGAGGTGCCAAAAATATCTATAAAGATCCTATAAACCCTAAACCTTATCAACCCAAAACCCTAAGCCTTATCTACCCTAAGCCCTAGACCTTGTCAACCCTAAACCCTAAACCCTCAACCCTATAACCCTAAACCCTATCAACCCCAAAGCCCTAAAGCCCCCAACTCCGGAAGACCGCAGAGCCCCTTGGACTCATGGAATGTAGCAACAACCATAAGATTTTCCCAAAGGGTCCTAGGTACTGTTATGGGGATACTTTCCCAAAACATAATAACACTTCCTAATAGAGAAACCCTACACTCTACTATGTAGGTACTTTGGACCCTTTGGGTTTTGGGGGGAGTCTGCAAGAGACGAAAGCTCACAGACAACACTGAAACTGGGTTTCGGGTTTAGAGTCTGGGGGTTTAGGGCTTGGGGCCTAGGATCCACGAATGAAAGCCCTACACTAAACCATGGTAAAACCTCAGGCAGCCCCGCATGCCCCCAAACAAAGCCAACAACCCAAACCTAAACCCTAAACCCTAAACCGTGACAACACTCCTCAACACCCTGAACACCCTCAGCAGCCATAAGCACGAAACCCTGAAAACGCTAAACCCTAAAACCCTAAACCCCAAACCATACCTAAACCCCTAACGGGTCTAAGGTGTACTAAAAGCGGGTTTAGGGTAAAGTAGATCCCCTAATTTGGGATACTATATAGGAACCCCCTTTGAAAGGATCTACTTTTTGGATCCTCCCGGGGGTTCGGGCCTTCCTAAACCCTAAAGCCCTAAAACCCTAAAACCCTAAAACCCTAAACCCTAAACCCTAAACCCTAAAACCCCTAAAACCCTAAACCCTAAACCCTGTAAACCAAAAACCCTTTAGCCAACACTCAGCCCTCGGCGGCGACTTTGCAGTCCGTGCACCATGGAAACCTGCGCATTTGTCTACAGTTTAGGGTTTATAGGGTTTAGGGTTTATAGAAATTGTTAAGGGTTTGGGTGCCAATAACGTTTTGACCGAAAGTATTGACCGAAACGTTTTGACCGAAACGTTTTGACCGAGTTTTGCTTTTTGGAACCACATTTTGAATCTTGGGGCTGGGCTGTGGGCTGTGGGCTGGCTGCGGGGCTGGAACTCTGGGCCTGGGAGCTGGGCTGAAACGGAAATTGGTTTATTCCCAAATGAAACCGACATTGGTTTATTCGCGAATGGAAAGGTGTGTCTCCACCGACAAAATGAGCTTCAAGATGGCCAACAGCAACAAGCCATTTCTATTTATTTCTTTCTTGAGGGTTTAGGGTTTAGGGTTTAGGAGTTTAGGGTTTAGGGGTTTAGGAGTTTAGGGTTGAGAGGCTCCTTCGTCATAGAGTCTAGGATGTACTAAGTTCATGGAAACCTGCGCAGTTGGCTAGGGAAGGATCTACAGGTTAGGGTTTAGGGTTTTGGAGTTTAAAGGAGTTTAGGGTTTAGGGTTTTGGAGTTTAGGAGTTTAGGAGTTTAGGGTTTAGGAGTTTAGGGTTTAGGAGTTTAGGGGTTTACGGGTTTAGGGGTTTAGGGTTTAGGGTTCAGGAGATTAGGAGTTTGGGGTTTAGAGGTTAGGGTGGCTATGGTTCCTTCGTCATAGAGTCTAGGATGTACAAGTTCAGGACTTAGTTCTTGTAATAGCTGGATTGGAAACCCTGAACTTCACACACAAATAGCTAAACCTCTCACCTCAACAGGTATTATGGTGGTCTGACGAATGGAACGGTTTAGGGTTTAGGGCTATGACATAGAAATCCGTTTAGGAAGAGAATTTCGAAAATGTTTTCTTTTGCGTTTTCAATTCGTTTTCAACTCGCTTGGGCAATTCGTTTTCAATTCACGCGGTTTGGAGGCCTTGGCATCCAATTCGATTTCAATTCAGCTTTGGCCTGCGCATAGGANNCCTACTCTCACGCTCTAGTTATTCTAGATTTAGAGACGCTAGACTTCAGGTTAAAGGCTCACAGGTTGGCCGTGGCGATATCGTCAACATGCAATGGCTGCGACCGCCTCGACATTGCAAACAGCAAGGCAGGGCAGGGCAGGGCAGGG
>CAJNJA010013627.1:0-12578 GCA_905231915.1 Symbiodinium necroappetens | reverse complement strand
TAAACCCTATAAACCCTAAGCCTGATGTGCACATCAATCTTACCAGGTTACCACGGTGGCACTTGCAGGTGTAACCTGGAATACAACTTCCGATGGCAAAATAGATCGTCATAGTTGGTTCCGAATAAACAAGTACTAAGTACTATAGTCGTTATGTCTTGTAGGCTTCCCTACTATACCCATAGGCCCCTAAGTNNAGGATTTTAAATATAAACCATAAACAGGAACCTCTTTGGGCCTATGGGTAAACTCGATTATACTCTACCACACGACCCTATTCTTATAATTAAGGCCCTATATCACGCGCATTGGCTTTGGTGCTGCCCGCATGATGCGGGACATCCTGCGAGGTTGGGTACCAGACCTTGATGTCCTAAGCGTCCAAGTGCCCAAGTAGTAGGGTTTCGGGGTTTGGGTTTAGGTGCAAAAGTATCCCAATAGCAGGGCTCTAGGACTCAAAGACGACACTGTGAATGGCTTCTGGTGCCTAGACCCTGTTGTCCTAAACCCTGAACCCTCTGTTATTTGAGTACTTGGCCACTAAGGCCTCAAAACTGTTTGCCCTCTCGCTGTGAGGAGTTTTGCATCGGTAGACAACCTTGGGCCTCGCTTGCGGAGATCAAAACAACGCTGTCGCTGCACGCGGATCGGCTTCCACCCAATAAGGGTTTTGGGTTTATGTGGGAGTTACGAGGCATAACATCTCCGTATAGTCCCCATGCAAAATATACTCCGTCCAAGTTTAACCGTAATAGGCATTTGAAGGCCTGAGTATGTACTACATAGGTACATGGAGCCTTTGAGACAGTTTGTGGCTCTGGGTTTGGGATCTTTGGGGTTCCGGCGTCTGTTTATGCAAGGGCTCCGGCAGGGGCTTGTGGCTTTAAGCTTTAGGGTTTAGAGTTTAAGGTTTAGGGTTTAATGTTTTCTAAATTTCAGCTTACCTTACCGACCCTCTTGTTCTGAGTTCTGGATTGTGCAAGAGCGCAAGTTCACAGAATCGCAACAGTAGACGTATAGACACCTAACTGTTTGTGTATATATATATATATCAGCTGACCTTCTGTTTTCTCTCTGTCTGCGCCCGCTCTCTCTTCTTCTCGTTCTACAGCCGGTTCCCTTTACCCATAGGCTTAGGTATCATTGTTGTTCTTGTCTAGAAGCCCGTGTGGAGTTGGGAGACTGTCGTCAAAGCAACACTTGTATAATACAAGGCCTAGAAGCAATAAACCCTAAACCCCTAAACCCTAAATCCTAGACCCTAAACCCTAAACCCTGAACCCCTAAACCCTAAATCCTAAATAGGCTACTACACGGAGATCCGGGTTTCGAGGATTCCACGTCGAGGTATACTAAGACAGCTTCTTGAGGGTCGAGTTTCCTTTAAGGTTAGTTATTGTCCAGGCTTAATGTAAGGCTATAGGGCTTGGGCAGGGTTGGGGTTACATTCTACCAATGCGAGAGGAAGACTGCAAATCAATACTGCCCTAAACCCTATACATCGTAGCTAATCACCCCGACATAATCGTTTTTTGTTATAGCTTGGTCAGCATCAGAGCTTGGGTACATGTGCGATGTGGGTCCATGGACCACAAGAACATATGAACTTCCGCGATCTGTTTGGACATATAAAACGGAATCCCGGCAAGGAGCCCCATGAGTGTAGAGAGCTTCTTTGTTAGAGTCTGGGTGAGGGTGTGGGTGGCCGGGTTCAGGTGCAGAACTGTGCTGCAGTGTGGCCAAAACAGGTATATAAAAGTTCTTCTACATTTGGGGGGCCCGCCTGAATACGTCAAACCCCCTAAACCCTAAACCCTATGATAAGGATCCCCGCCCACTTTGGCTCGCTGTACCCGGCAGGCGCCTGCTCGCAAAGCTCCCAAGCGCCGCGGCTTCCAGTGAGCTCCGGCAGGGCCCTTCACCCGCGGGCACGCCTAAACCCACTACAAGCTACACCCCAAGCCCGAAACTGCTTTAAGGCCATCGTTTTATAATTTTGCCCCTAAACCCTAAACCCTAAACCCTCCTTAAACTACCCTCCTTAAACTCGAAGAAGAAGCCCTAAAGAAGTAGAGCTTTAAAGGGTGTAGGGTTGAGGTTCCAGGAGTCGAGAAGTTCGAGGTCCTTTTTTTTATATTGGGTTTAGGGCTTAGGGTTTTGGGTTTAGGGTTTTGGACTTAGGATTTTGGGCTTAGGGTTTGAGGTTTAGGGGTTAGGGTTTAGGTATTCGGGTTTAGGGTTTAGAGCTTCAGGTTTGGGGTGTAGGGTCTAGGGTAAGGACCGACGGACCCTCAAAAGTAGGGGGCCCTACACCCTTATTATACTCCGAATCCCTTCCCCTGTTTGATTATTGAAACTGTCACCGTTTTCATTAGGGTTTAGTGTTTAGGGTTTAAAGGTTCATTTCGTCCTTGAGGTATCGTAAGCATAAGCCTGCCTGCAAGCGTCAACCTACTCGCTAACGTCGTTTGAACATGGTGCATTCTGCACGCTTACCTGCCGACCTACAGCCCAGTCTTATCTGATACAAGTACTCGCTCTTTCAGCAAAAAGTCCAGCAAAGCTCCCCACGGTTTACTCTACTCCCCTAAACCCTAAACCCTAAACCCTAAACCAAACCCTAAACCCTAAACCTAAACCAAACCCTAAACCCTGCTCCCAATCCTAAGCCTGATTCCGATGGAGACCAGACCGAACAGCGGTTCAGAACCCTGGCTCTGACCTTTGGCAAGAGCGCGCCTGCTCACTCGACGGATCATGCAGAAGCAATGATACGGTTGATGTTGGGTTTAGGGTTTAGGGGTTTAGGGTTTAGGGTTAGGGGCCTTAGTGCTACGGTTGATGATATAAATCCTGCATTACCCATAATAAGGAACCTACCATAAGTCACATAGTTTAGGGTCCTTAAGGTCATGCAGGATGTATATCATCAACAGTAACTCTATATCCCTGAGGGTCCTTGTGCCGAGCTCGTATATACTTTGGCCTGAAAGTAGTCCCTAGATAGGTACTTTGGGGGCAACATCTATACTCCTTCGTTACGTGGACCCTTGGGGTATGGTACACGGTGCAGGGTTCGGGGTTTGGATTCCAGGTTGTGGGGGTGCCTTGTTCGAGCAAGTTCGTTTCTGGCGTCATATGCCCTACACCCTATAGAGCCTAAAGCCCTAAACCCTAAACCCTTGTGGGTATCAGGATCTCGGATATTCAAAGCACAGTGGAGTTAGTGGTCTTCGAGTACTTGGACTTAGGGTTTGCGGTTCAGCGCTGATATTTCGGAGTCAGAGTTCAGGGATTTGGGTTTTCAGGGATTTGGGTTTAGGGCGTAGAACTTGTGATTCAGGGTTTAGGGTTCAGGATTCAGGATTTAGGGTTCAGGCCGTCAGGCTCAGGGTTGAGGGGCTGTTCGGCACGATCATTCGCTGCACCCTTTGTCATTCGAGCAGAATCGCCCCATAAAGTCCTACTTGGAGGGTCGGGGGGCTGAAGTAAGTAGGTAATAAGTAGAAGTCTAAGTACCCTAAACGGATCCTAGTTGGGGTTTGTGGTTCGTTTAACTACTCTATGCAGCAACTGCTTACTACGTTCTCCGACCCTCCAAGTAGGCTCTCGACCCTTACAGTGAAGCCCACATTTTTGCTCCCCCTTCTGCTGACAACTCAAGGGTATGTAAGTAATTACTTGACTCTTACTTAAGATCGTTGTAGCAACCCAAAAAACCTGTGTGTCGTACCCTGAAGCTGTTCGTATCCTATTCACAACAATATCGCTGCGGCAGGGGGGAGGGAGTATGTGGGGCTTTAGGGATTTAGGGTCCACCCGGACCCTAAATAACTTATTTTCTTAAGGACTTATATCAGGAAATCATAATAAAGAGCCCCAAAAAGGTAGGTTCTTTGGGGCTTAGGGTCTAGAGTCTAGAGTGTAGCGATTTTAGGGTTTGGGGTGACAGCGGACCTTTGCCGATCCCTCCGGGCCCCACGAACCCCAAACGGGAACATGCCAAAAATAAATTGGATGTATTTTATTCATGCACGCGTGCGCATGCGCGCGGAAATAATCCGTTTATAGGGCTTAAGAACCAGCCCCCTTTAAAAACAAAGTTGATTCAATCATGTGGCCAGGGTGCCAACTACGCTGGCGAACCCTAAACCCTAAACATTAATGTCAACCCTAGCGCAGGAACCCCTTCAGCCTCGGTGTCGTGCGCAACTTCAAGCAGTTCTTGTTCTCTTGCCAGGTCCATGGGTGGAGGGGGGGCAGGGAACGGGCCAAAGATTATAGACTTTGGACTTAAAGGAGACTATATATTTATTTGAGGGCCAAAGTATATACTGTTTGGGCACATGGACCCTTATAGGCTTCAGGGTTGTCTACAACGGTACTACATGGACCCTTCGGGCTCAGGGTTACTAGGGCTACTACATGGACCCCTAAGGTTCAGGGTTATGCGGCTGATGGTCTAAATCCTGCAGTACCCATAATAAGGAATATACCATAAGTCCCATAGTTCGGGCTCCTTAAGGTAATGCAATATTTATATCATCTACAGTAGAACTTAAAGGGTTTTAGGCGGGTCGAGTCGGGGTCTCTACGAGGCTGGGAGCAGGGGCAGCTGACAGGGCTATACCCTAAACCCCAAACCGCACACTAGCCGCTAAACCAAACCTTAAACCGTAGTTTTGTTGTTGTTTTTTGTTTGGGGGGGGGGAGAGGTCTATTATTGTATTCTGAACAACGGTAGTTCCTCTACCGAGGGGTCGAGTCAAAAGTGAAGCTCGTAAGGGCTTTCCTGATTCCTATGGTCCTATGGAGCAGGTCTTTGCAATCTGGGTCCTACATAGCTAGGCTCTACCTCGGCTTTAAGGATACTGGAAACCCCTGAACCCTAAACCCTAAACCACTGGAAAGTCCCGGATGGGATAACGCCGGAGCCACGGCTTCTCAGACTTGTCCCTCGCGACTGATTTGCCGCGCAGCATCACGTTTCTCGTCGCTTGTTGCTATCCCTACTGCCTCGACGCTGGTCGTGTCTGCATGCTTGCTTCTTCAGAGCTGTTCTAGCCGGGGCTCTAAGTTTTTTTGTTAGCAGTCGACCTTTGTATATCTGAAGCATGCGTGAGAAGGGGATCCTATTCAGAGTCTTGCGACCTGTGAATGTAGTATGTGGGTACGAGCAATGAGGGTAAGTCATCAGTTGTGGGGCGTTTTGAGATGCCTCCAGCCCTACACAGCTTTCGAGTCGAAGACCCCCACATCATCCGTGAATGTTCCATGCAGATGAGGATGTGGGATTGATTGTGACCCTACACCCTTGAGTCCTATGGTGAGGAGCCCACCTTGGTGCAACCCTCCTCGCTGGTGCCAGTCTGCGACCTCAGCATACCCAGAGTTTTGGGGTTTAGCTTGGTTGGTTGGTTAAGGGTTGAACACCCTTTGGGGAACGGTTTGGGGGTTTGGGGTTTAGGTTTCAGGGTTGAGGGGGTAGGGTTCAGAGAATAGGGTTTAGATTGAGTTTGGATTGCTTGGGGTTTAGGATTTGGGTTACGAGGTTGCTTGAGCTGGGGCTCTAGGTTGCTTGGGTTTTCAGCGGTGCTTGAGTCGTCTAGCGATGCAAGAGAACATAATGGGTTTAGGGTTTAGGGTACAACAGAATATATGACCGAGAGCATAATGAATCTGCTCAACCTACGAGAACCAACCTTCGTGCACAGGCCCTGCAACTCCAACACGAGGGCTTCGCAGAGTAGGGCGCTACAGAATGTCCTGGGCCCTAGAGGGGTCGTATGGGTTGTAGTACTAGTAGGTGAAGTTTAGGGGTTTAGGGTTTAGGGTAGGTTAAGGTAGCCGTAAACCCTAAGCCATAGATCCTGGGGTGAACCAGGGGGGTTCAGGTTTCAGGGAGCTTTTGGGTTAAGGGTATGCGATTCAGGGCTCTGCTATGCGACGGAGGGGGGGCAACCTCCAGGGCAGGCAGGCCCAAACACTACAGAGCTTGTCTTTTAATTCTAGTGCGGCATACTGCCCCAGAAGGTCCATTTCAGACTGCTTTGCTGGCTCGGAGCGTATCGCCGGCTACATGGAGAGCTATAACCACTTTACCCTCAGGGTCCTGATACCTTTAGAGCCCTCGACCCCGAAGAGACCCAAGGGCCCTCCTTAGGAGGGTTCCGGACCCTCCCAAGGAGACACCGGGACCATCCTAGCCGTCCGGAAGCAGCAAAAATAGGGTATGAAAATGTGGGGTTAATTAAGTCCCAGCCTGCTAATAGCCCAACACTCGAAGCCTAGACAGCCCGAAAGCCCCACGAACTGATACAGAATTGATGGGTTAGGGCTTTGGGCTCAGGGGAGAGGCGTACTACTCCTGAGAGGGTTCCTGGGTTGTTTTGTTTTGATGTGCCCCAAAACCCTACTCTCTCCATTGTTACCCATAGGCCCCTAAGTAGTTCCTTTTTATGGTTTATAGTTAGAATCCTATCAGGTAACCCCAAAAAGGAACTACTTAGGGGCCTGTGGTTATAAGGCCCAGGATGAAACGAAGCACCCCCCGAAACACTCCAAACTCTGAGCCGCGTAAGAACCCTACAGAAACCCGCGAAAATGACAGTTCAAAACCCAGAACCTTAAACCTTAAACCCTAAACCCCAAGGCGGAAAAAAGGCCCCGAAAGAAAACACAAAAAAAATTAAACGCCGAACCCCTATAGACCCTAAAATCCCAAAAGGCCGCGGGGAGGCGACCTGAGCCACCCCCGGATGCTCAGTACTGAAAGGAGGCGTCTTAGTTCTTAAGGGTTTAGGGGTTCAAGGGCTTAGGGTTTAGGGCCTGGGGTTTAGCGTCTTGTAGGAGGGGTCTAAGGGTTTAAGGGTTTAGGGTTTAGGGCTTAGGGTTTAGAGTTTTATAGGATTCAGGGGCGTCAGGATCCGGGTTGGGGGTTCGGGTCTAGCACGGAAGGAAAGCAGGGTAAAGTATGAACTTTTGGGGTTTAGCGCTTAGGGTTGCGGGTTTGGGTTCAGGTGTCATGCTAAGGCATTGGAAGCTTCGGTTCAAGGGGCCGGAGATTGGATGTTGTTGGGTTCGAGGTTTCGGAAATGTGGTCTAGTAGCAAAACCGTGGTCTAATCAGGGCGTCAGGTGTTCTGGACAGGGGGGGTTGCCGCCTCGGCTCCTTAAAACGCAAATCTGGGGGAGGTAACCCTAAACCCTAAACCCCAACCCCTAAACCCTAAACCTAAACCCTAAACCTTAAACCCTAAACCCTCTTCCTTAGTGTTGGGGTCGGGGTTTGAGGTTAATGGTCTGGCCCAGCTGCTTGCCAGTTGACAGGCTGCTTGCGAATCGCGACAAAAAAGCAAGATGCTATCTTGGCGTTCTTCTGGCTGGCTCTTAGGACTTTAACTTTTGGGTGTCTATATGAATTGTAAAAAAGCCTAAAAGTTGAACTTTTAGGAGGGGTTCAGAAGTCAGCCAAGCTATGACGGTTGCCCTGGAATAGATTTCCGGCCGGGGTTCAAGCGCAGGTGATCCTCTTCGACTCATGGCCTGTTTACCATCAGAAAAACAGACAGTAAACAGCATGAGAGCATCCCGTGAGAGTTGAACCCTAACCCCCCAGGTACCTATTATATAGGGCCCTTACCCAATATAGTAGGTACCTGGGGGGTTAGGGGAATGGTTTTGGTATCGTCGCAGTTGGCGGGGTACGTCCGGAATCCAGGCTTCTGCACTGCATCGATGCAGCCATTAGGGGCTCGAGCGAACGACACTGGAGAGTGCTGATTGCTCTCCTTTGTGAGCTTGAGAGCTTTCTGAAAGACGTGAACAAGACGGGGCCCCGAAACACCAAACCCCAAACAAGAGAATGCAACTCCAAAGGAATAGAAGCAAGTATGGACTGGAAGAGAGACAGTAGCATGCTTGCAGCTGGGTCGTCCCTTTTTGCTCTTAGAATACGGTTTAGTCTTATGCTGACAGATTCAGCTTTCGGTCTCCTGGGTATCGGGAGCTAGGTTTAAAATCTATACGCCGTAAGCCAGAATTCTTAACGCCAAGCCCCAACGACCTCATTCCAAGCAATGGCCTAAACCCCGAAACGTACATAGCAGCCCCTATTGAACTCCTATGAGTTTTGTACAGGCTTTCTAGGGCTGTGCAAGTTTTCGAAGCGGACCTTTACGAAGCAGCAACAACCCACGGGTATGTGCAGTGGTTTCACAAGGTTGTTATTGAAGGGTTTGGTTTTATGGAGCTTCAACAAAGGTATCAAAGGCTTTCTGTTAAGGTTCAGCTACTTATGATAGGGCTGGGTAAGCGTTGTACAAAGGGAATGTTGTATACTAAAGGTCACGTGTCATCTATCCTAGCAGTGCCACTGATACCTGTCGCCGACTGCCCAGGACGGCTTGTGCGCTGACCATCTCATGCGTTTGTATCGTGTACTATGATATACTACAAAACATAATAACATATCACAATATAGTGTAACATAATACGAGTAGGTACCAAAAGAACATACACAACGGCTTGCTGTAACCTGCTGTCACATACGACAACACACACTGCTAAAGCTATGCTATACTATAGTTTACTCTACCCTACAACACTACATTGTTCCATGTGCTCTCCACTAGGGTCTGTTTTAGGGCCCTTTTTTTTATAAGGGTGCCGTACTATATTGGGGACCCAAAAAGGGGACCCTAATTTAGAGAACTGCCCACTTGCCAATCTTCAGTGCCCCTTGTTCCCCTCAGGAGCCCTATTCCTGCAGAAGTTGGCTTCCTTCGGATTCCGAAAAGTCTCGGTTTAGGGTTTAGGGCTTAGGGTTTAGGGTTTGGGGTTTAGGGTTTTGTCTGATTCCAGCCGGAAAGTAGAAAGCATCGGTGTTTAGACGTCTGAAGTAAGCGACCGCATGCAGACCACAAGGGCTGGGAAAGCACCGGAGTTTCAATTCAGTCAGGACTTGAAAATGGATGGATGCACCCGGAAACTTGGGAAGGACCAGACTTCCGGAAAGGACCGGGCGAGGTTGCTGCTGTTTGCTGCAATCCTGCAAATCCTCTGTCATGAGGAAGAGAAGACGCAGTAAGGGTGCAGAAAGGAAGATGGGACTACCTCCTGTTCTCCCGATTATGTTGAGACGCCAGCAGAAAATAAGTAGCTGTGGAGACGGGTCAACAGGGCTTCAGGTTTCGTTTGGCTTTGGTGCATGAAGCAAGGAGAACCTTTGCAAACGGTTTTCTGCGCCTGCGTTCGAGCAAGTGTTCGCTCTTCCACAGGTCTGCAGCCCCACTGCGATGGTGATGCTCAACTGTAAGCTTCGAGGCGGTTGCCTCGGCCGAGAGACCTCAACATCCTGCTGCATCCACTACCTATCGTCTCCATTGTAGTTCCTTTTTTTGGTTTAACCAATTCTATATAAAGGATCCTAAAAGGTAGCCCTAAAAATGAACTACAATGGAGACTATGGGTATGGCATTGCTGCACGTAGGGTCATGGCGTTTGTATGTCAACGCGTAGGGGCCTTGACTGATCGTCAGAGTGCTGATACCACGGTACCACTACCACTGCTTCGACGGCGACTGCTACCACACCCCTAAGCATGTGCCTATAGAGTAGACACTTAGGTCTGAAAGGGGATATTTCCTACATAGGTACTTTAAGGCCTAAGGATAAGGACATACTATGGCACCCAGAGCCTCAGGGACCACTACCAGACAACTAAGCCCAGCTTCACTTCTAAGCGCTTAATGTGGGTACGTCTTTAAATTAGGGTCCCTTTGAGTGCCCTTTTTTTTAATAATAATAATAATAAGGGTGCCGTACTATATGGGGGACCCCAAAAAGGATCCTAGTGTAGAGAACTGCCCATGTAGCTTTGCCTCAGCAGTTCACAGCTTTCCGGCCCACCCGAAATGAGCATAGTGGTCCAACTACCCATAGGCCCCTAAGTAGTTCGTTTTTTATGGTTTAGAAATAGAATCCTATAAGGTAGTCCCAAACAGGAACTACTTAGGGGCCTATGGGTAGAGGCGACGCCAGCAAGCAGCATTTAGGGGTGCCGGGTTGGAAGTGTAGGGGTTTCACGAGAGGATCACTTGTGATGTTCCTTCAGTGTAGCTCTTCATAGTCGATTCATAGTGGCTTAAAATGTAAGATGACTCACATGTTCTGGACCCAATGCACGAGTTCGAAGTGTGACTAAGTCTCCGATTATGTAAGTCTCAGCCTTTGGTGAAGCACTCGCCGCGCGACACCCGAAGCCGTAGAGGCTCAATTGAGTCTGTGCTGCTTTCTTCCGATGCAGGGGTATGGGGGACAAGGCTGCCGAAGTTTAGGGTTTAGGGTTTGGGGTTTAGTGTTTAGGGTTTTGAGACCTCTAAATCCTGAAGCCTAAGCCCTACCTATAGTCTCCCTTGTAGTTCCTTTTGGGGATCCCTTTTGGAATTAAGGATCCTAAGCATAAAAAATGGGTTAAGCGACTACAGGTACCCAGAGAGCCCAATACCCCTTAATTAAGGAATATACCTTAAATCATAATATTAGGGCTCCTATAATTTAAGGCATATTCCTTAATTAAGGTGTATTGGGCTCTTTTGGGTAATCCTGAATTCTGAAGCCAAGCAGCTTCCAACTAGTGTAGGGGCCTCATAATACTTAGAACAGGGTTCCGGAGTCAAGGGTTCAGGGTTTTGGGGAGTTTAGGCTTTAGGGTTTAGGGTTTTGGGGTATATGTCACCATAAGTATAACAAGGAGCCCCGATTAAAGCATAGGTAATGATTAAGGCCCCTACATCAGTAGCTCCAGCGGCACCGATGCTAGACTTGCTCAGCAGCTGGCGGCCGCAAGTTGTTCAACTTCTCAATCTCATGTGTTTAGGCTTGAGGATTTAGGGTTTCCAGTGGAGCCCCAGCTGGAGTAAACCCCTAACCCAATACTTTACTGTGTCGATCATGAGATTTTGGGGAGGAGTGCGGTTGCAACTATTTTGGGATCCCCTCCGTGTCAGTTAACCCCAAGTACTCCGTGGGTCCAACAGAGTACCCAACATCGAGGTAAATATGTGGGGGTTTCCGAAAATAGGGGACCCTAATATAGTACCCTTAATAGTAGGATCCTTATTATAAGGACGACCCTAATCCTAAACCCTTAATAGTAGGATCCTTATTATAAGGTCCCCAAAATACGGTACCCCTGATTTTCGGAAAGTCCCATGTGAGTTGAGGATAGCAGTGGTTGCAGATAGCACTTAGGGAATCCTTGGGTCGTTACTATTGGGTTTAGGGTTTAGGGGTTTAGGGTTTAGGGGTTTAGGGTTTAGGGTTTAGGGTTTCTTCGTGCTGCTAGTTGATTAGGATGGACGCTCTGTTTTTCAAGCAAGTCGGGTTAGCAAGATGAACTTGGGCGTCTGCTTCGACGTCACGCAGAATTACGTTCCGACGACCCCGCAAGTAAAATCAAAGCCTTTTTTTTACAAGGGGCATCGGGCTTTCTCCTTGAATATGGCTGTATGCATATTTGCCAGGATGTTGTCTTGCGGGTCCCTGTCGTGGAATTTAGCTGCTTGTAGCCCGGAACAACAGGTACTCACTGCAGCCGACAAGACTTTCTAACTTCCCCTCAGCCTTCACTGGTTTCGTTACAAGGCTTGAGCACCCCTGAACCCTGAGTGTAGGGTTGAGTTTTCGGGCAGGTGAAACTTCGTTGGAACGGCGACAGCATTCAGGCACCAGCTGGGTCTAGGGTACTAGGGGCAGAAGCTGCGAGGGTAGCCCCCCCCTTACAGTTGTAGTCCTCGCTCGTCAAAGAATTTCTCCAGATCCGAAGCGTCCTGAGTACCTAGAAAGTAGAAAGTACGATTTCTTTTATAGGCATTACTCTTCTGCTTTGGGTACGTATCCCCACATGTGCGTACTTAACCTTTTGAGAGTTGCTATGCCAGGGCTGCGTCGTAGGATCGGCTTCAATTTCGGGAGTTCACCTTGGGAGGGGGTTTAGGGTTTAGAGGGGGGAGGTGCGCCCACCTTTGAAACCAGGAACACTGATTCGCGTTATCAAAGATCTGGTTTAGGGTTCCGGGCTTGAATTTGGTCCAAGGAACTTGCAAACCTCTGGCGAGGGCTGGGCTCGTTTGTTCTGCAGCCTCCTGTTTTCGAGGAGCAAGCTTTTCCTAAACTCTGCCAGGGGATGCTCGAGGCTATCGCCAATGAGAAGTCGGAGGCGAGCCTGGGCTGGCCTGGGGTGTGGGGTTCAGGCTGCTCATCGCTGTTATGGCGACAGGTTTAGGGTTTCGGTAGTACTTATTGTATTGCCTTTGGGGTCATGGGTTGATGTTCTGGTAACTCGGTAGGGTTGAATTATGGCCCCGGGCTCCTGTCCCAACTACAGGGAAAGCCAACCGTGGCCCCACACATTGGTTGCAATAGGCTTCCGTTCGGAATGGGATCAAGGAACCCTCGTGTCCGCTAGAACGTGCGGATGCTGCCAGGCCAACCCTAGACCCCTAAACCCCAAAGCCTATAGAGCCCTAAACCCTCAACCCTATAGACCCCTAAACCCCAAAGCCTATAGACCCCTAA
>CAJNJA010013626.1:0-12579 GCA_905231915.1 Symbiodinium necroappetens | reverse complement strand
ACATGTTTCCCCCCTCCCCCCCCCCTGTGGAACGGGACATCCTTCCTTCTCCTGTGGCCCTGCTTGTATACAGTTATATAGGCATAACAGTATAGGTTTCGCCCTGCCCCCCCCCCTCCAGGGCGGGAGGGGGGAAACATGTATCGTTATGCCTACAAAATTGAACCAGGGCCGCAGGAGAAGGAAGGATGTCCCACAGGGGGGGGGGAGGGGGGAAACATGTGGCTGCGTTATGCCTATTTAATTGTATATAAATTGAACCAGGGGGGGAGAGGGGGGGAGGGGGGAGAGGGGGACGGGGGGGGAGGGGGGGGAGCGGGGGGGCGCAACCCTGTATCAGGTGCGGCTTGTCGCTTCTAGGTACTATAAATGTAAATTTCATCGATTTCGAAAGGTTGAAACGATCAGTGGAATACACCCTAAATCCAAGAACATCAACCCTATATACTACGCCCTGAAGCTGCTAAAGCCCTAAACAATCTTCATCACCCAACACCCCCATCTCTCAACAGCACCAATTTCTAGTACTGAGGCCTTTGAAGTAATCTTACACCCTGCATTTTTGAGCCAGGGGGAGTGGTTCCCAAGGATAGTTCCCTCTTCCTCTTTATTTTTGTACGGAGCCCATCCCCCCTTCCCCCGAATTCCATAAGTAAGTCTCCGCCATGATTGCCTGGGCAGTTAGCGGCTGAGTGCATAGGGTTTACGGTTTGGGGCTTAGGGTTCTTAGGGGTTCTCAGTCTTGGGCAGTTTAGGGCTTCATTTTTTGAGGGTCCCCGATCGGTGAGGCTTCCACCAGCATAAGAGGATTCCGGCAAGGGATCCTTAGGGAAGAGGTTTAGTTTAGAAAGGAGGCACCCAGAATTCAGAACCGAAAACAGCGGGATCGTGATGTGGAGCACCTTTCATGGAGAGTCGTTCCCGACTGACATGTTGGGAAGCAGACCTGTGCTTCCACATCAAAACGGTGCTCTCCAGGTTTCTGAGCTGAGGATGACAGCGGAGGGCCTGTCTCGAGTAGCCAAGGCTTCGGATGATGGACTGCACACCATGATGACTAATCAAGCTGGGTGTGCTCCTCACAAAACTCCAGACTGAGATCCTGAAGACAGAGCCATGTCGAAGATGCAAATACCACCCATACAGATGGAAAGCAGCTAAGCCCTCAAAGCAGACCTGGAGATATCCGCCTAGAAAGCCTCGGTATGCTCGTGCAGCAGAGGCTCGTCGAAGATTCGAAACTACGCAGACGTGATCTTTGTCGAAATTGAGCCGACTAGTGCTTCGGATGGAGCAGGTTTGTTTATGTGTGTTTGTGCTTGGTACACAAGTCCCTCGCTCCGCATGGTTCGCCCTACCGCTCTCTCTCTCTCTCTCTCAACTCTCCCTCTCTCTCTCTCTCTTACTCTCCGTCTCTGTCTGCTCATTTTCTTCAACAGTCAGTATGCTCGTCTATGTACAGACTGAGACCACAACCTCTGCCAAAGTGCAGAGGCCCTGGTTGTCGCATTCAGGGCTTAGATGTTTAGAGGACCAGAGCAAGAGGGTCTCTTCAGGAGATTCAGCAAAGGTCCCATGTCGCAGCCCAAAATGGGAAATATTCCTGCTATGAGTACGAAGGTGCAGTGATCTTCGTGGTCTATCTTCCGAACCCCCCGGAATCCTGGAGCCCAAAGCCCCACAAAGCTAAGTTTGTAGGAAAAGCGTGGTGCCGCTGAGCCCTCGGTCAGCTGGAACGATAATGCTCTCAAATCGTAGGTGCCTCACCTCCACGAAAGCCTAGGGCGGATAAACCCTGAAGCCCGTGCACTTTAACTAAAGCCCTGAGCCCTAAATCCCTCAAACCAACTTGCCGTTGACCCCTAGCTTTGTAGCCCCCAGCACTGGCCATCGGGCACACCTGAGTGAGGTTGTTGGAGGTCTCCGGATACCTCACGCCACCTGTGCAAAGGGGTTTAGGTCGGTGGCCTTCGGGGTCAGCCGCAAGAACATCCAAGGGTGTGAACTTTCAGTGTCAACGTGAAGCTGCAACTGCTACTACGACCGCACCTGCAAACGAGACTACAAGGGAAGAATGTTGGTATTCCTTCAATATTCGATCTTGAAACTTTGCCATGCACCTTGACCGTGGTCACCACCATCGAATAAAAGCACAATCATCAAAGCCACTATTTACGAGGCCCTGACGCCCACCCCCCAGCCCACACACCCACCCCACCTGGATGTGGTCTCGCCTCACCGGCGCCGAAGCTCCAAGAAGGAGTGGAGCGGACGCCTGAGGCTCGGCTGTCTTGGGCTTCCCGTCTGGCATGCTGGGGTTTAGGATTCAGCGGCTTGGGGTTAGGGGGCTTTCGGGGTTTGGGATTCGTAAGTCAGTAGAGCTCTTACTAGGATAAGATTCAGTCAGTCTAGCAATGGGGTCTGGGATGAAGAACTTTGCCCAAACAAGAGCAAAGAGCTCGATCCTGTTCATGTGTTCGTGAACAGGGAAACGAATTCTGCTAGCATCGATGCTGCGGCACGTTAGTACAACGCAGCGAACTGGGCACTGCCCAACACATTTGCCTCCCCACAACAACAAACCTCCTGAAGCTCTTCAGCCATAAGGTTGAAGTCCCAAAACAGGCGAGGCCTACAAAGAAGGTCTGAGTCTTAGCTTCGGCTCGGCAGCGAGCATAACAACACAGATTCCAGCTTCCATGCGAAGTATATCCCATTAAATCGAGGAACATAAACCTCAACTATCCGTGAACCCCAAACCTGAAACCCTAAACCCTAAACTCCTCGTAGTCTCCTTTAAAGAACCTTCAACCCCGGACCCTGAAACCCAGCCCTCCTATCCCGGACCTTCCTTCAAAGAGGACCCCAGGACGGAGCCAAGTCACGCTTCGGGTCGTAGACGTGGCCCGGAGAGCCCCGGCCAAGGAGGTCCTCGAAAAGAGCTTTGCAAGGCTTTCAAGGCTTTGGGTTTAGAGTTAGGGTGCAGGGTTTAGGCTTTAGGGTCTAGGGTTTATATAGGCTTTAGGGTTTGGGGTTTAGGGACATTGGAGTTTTGGGGTTTTGGGTTGGTGGGGGGGGATCAGGTTTTGGAGCTTACGTCTCGGGTGAAATCCCCGGCTTAGGGTTTGGCCTTTCAGAAGAAAGGAAGAAGAAAACGGGCTTGGGGGTCGCAGTTCCCAGGGTTCCTGGGGAGCCTCAACCTGAAACCCGAAAACCCAAAACTCAAAACACCGAAGCCGATCCCCCGCCAACCCGAATTACAAACCCAAACAGCCCGTTTCTGGCTTTCAACCCCACATCCCTTGGGTGTAGCGCTGTAGGGGGTGTACAAGTTTAGGGGAAACCTGTTTGGAACTCCTTTCTGGCTTCCAGGCCCTTCCGCTAGGATGGGATCTCACGGCGGTCTCCGGCAGGAGCCTTAGACCCTCGAAGTATGAGCACGAAACGCCCGAGAGGAACAAGCCCAAGAAAAAAGGCCCCGGTTCATAAACTCCTGGAGCGCTGTAATCATTTTCGCAAACCTGTCTTGTCTTAAACGAGCGCCGAATAGTCTGGGATTGTAAGAAGCTACCCAAAAGCCTATCCTGGGGCATCTTCTTGGACACGAAGACCTTCTTGACATGATCGCGGCTCGCCTGGCATAGATAGCAGCTGCACCACCTCAAACCCTAGCCCTAGCGTTGTGGGCTCCATGTGGCCTTACTGCCTCGGGAGGCAATATGAAGGCCCAAAAGACAAGAACAAGTTTGTGGGGTAGAAGTAAATGCGCAGCAGGACTATCACGGCATACTCTTGCCTGAAGAGGTTAAGCCCTGATACACGATGCTCTCATTCTCGAACCTAGCAAGCACAGCAGTCGCAGGGCAATCCTAATTCAGAGGACCGCCAATATGGTCTGCATGTAAGGGAAGCGGTCTGGGAACAGGTTGTCGTCTGGGAACAGAGTGTCACCTCCGGACGGCCTAACCTGAACCTGAAACCACACAGCAGCTACGCCATCTTGCCATTCTGGGCCAACGGCGTTTTGAATTTTGAGAGAAAAAAAAGGCCTCGGAGAGTTACGGGGGTACATGGCGTCGCTGGAGATGCCAACTGTTGACGTTGAGAAAGCAAAGGGACTTTGAAAGCTCATCTGGGACTTCACACCCCGGTCATGGCAAACCCTCCCGGTGGTCGTGCCTTTGGCAGCGTCCAGCTGGGGTTCGATCTCTTCACACCATCTGCCTGACAAAGCGGCGAAAGCGAGAGACAGAGAGAGAGAGAGCGATGAAGCTGTAAAGAAGCTAGAGAAAGAGAGAAGCTCGTGATCATCCTGCCCAGGACTCATCTGCAACTGAAACAGACCCTTAAAAAAACATACCGAAAATCAGCGAAGCAAGACTCAAAGCCTCTGGTTTGCCTGGGTGAAGCCCCAAATCACCGACCGTGTTCCTTCCATGAACCAACCAGAGCTACCCTGAAGCTGCGAACTACAAAAAAATCGGCTTGCACACGTTTACGAACGCGGATCTGACCTTAGTTTTTGCGTGGTGTGCAACAAGTCCAACAAGAAGCCCACCGGAACATCCTAAAGGCCGCGGGTCGCAGCACCTGGCGCCCGCAGCTGGAGAACGTCAAGGACTCCCGCGCCTCCTGGTACATTCGGCAATTTTCTACATTAGGGTCCCCCTTTGGGGCTCCTTTTTATATGGGTGCCGTACTAGATTGGGGGCTTAAAAGGATTTCTTGTCTTGGCAAGCACGTATACATAGGGTCTGCACAGGGCTTGTTGATTAAAGGGACAACCGTGAGATATTCACCAGACACATTTCTGCACGGAGAACATCTCAAGTGTAAACAAACGATAAACCACGAGCCTAAAATCCATAGACAGTGGTGGTGCCTCCAGCTTGAGGAGGGCTTGGCTCGCCATGGCCGCTCACCATGCACTCGCCTGGCGGCATAGTTTCAGGGGACGGGTTTAGGGTTAGGGGCCTTTAGTGTTTAGGGTGTTTAGGGTTTAGGGGTTTAGGGTTTAGGGGTTTAGGGTTTGGGGTTCTCGAGGGTGCGAACAAAACCCACCGTTCGACTTGCAAGCCCCACTCCGTGCTCCCCACAAGCAAGGGCAAGGCACACTCAGGGGGCTCAGTTAGGGCTTTCTACGTTGAGGGGCCGAGGGCTTTGTCGGTAACACTTCGGAGCTGCAGGGCTTTGGGGTTTAAAACTTTGGCCGGGCTAGGGCTTCACGCGTTTTGGACCTAAGCTTTATGGCTTGGTGCCTCCTCTTCTGGGTAGGGTCTCTCAGCGTCCAAAAGTCCCAATATAGGGCATGTAGGACTTGGGGTTGACGCCCCCTTCGGATTGGGGATGCAAGGATTGAAACCTTGCGCTAGCAGCATTGCACACACCTGGGGTTTAGAGTTGCAATAGTTTGGTGTGGAGCTTTGGCTTGTGGGGTTTTGGGTGTTTTTTTGCTTCTACTTTAGGCTGCAGACTTACGAGCCCAAAGTTCTGTCGAGGGATTCTTCTTTGGGGCCTACTCTTTGGAATCCTTGCAGGTATTCTTAGGTAAGAAGTTGTCTACTGAGCCTACTTGTCCCCGGATCTGCCTGAGGTTCTTTCCAAGGGCTGCGTAGAGAATCGTACCCTAGTCAAGCCGACGCCCCACATCCGAAACCCTGAATCTCAACGGAAAAAGTACCCAACGACCGACTGCCCTGCCAGAACCAGAAGGCCTGCTTTGCGGCGGCCATGCCCGCCACGCTACGGGTTGAAATGCAAATGCCAGCGGAGAGAAAAACCTGGATGCGTGTCTTTATTCACTTACCCAAGCCAACGCTCTTGTAATAGCGATATATTCATCAGAAGCTTGTTCGAAAACGTCTTCACCGGTGTTTGCAACTTTAGAGTTTAAGGGTTTGGGGTTTAGGGCCCACGGTCTGACCAGAACACAGTCCCAAACAGGGAATGTCTCGTAAATGCTGGGCGCTTCGTAGGGTTTAGGGTTTAGGGTTTAGGGTTTTAGGGTTTAGGGTTCAGGGTTCGTAGTATGACTGAAGCTACATAGATTAATGCAGGGGCCTCGGTCTCGGAATCAGCTGCCCCAACATAATCTGAAGATAATATGACTATTCCTTACGTCATACCGGACCCTAAAACACTAAACCCTACACCCTAAACTGAACAGCCTAAACCCTGAGGTAAACTAGAATCGGGATTAACTAGTAACGGTATCCCTTTAAAGGAGCCGTCTTCTAGTATTTAGTATTTAATATTACCACACGTGTTCCCCTCCCCGCAGGGATTTTCTCTCACGGCTTGACCTCGCTTCCAGGAGCTGCCGCGCCAGGGGCGGAGGCAGCCCGGCGGAGGACTCTCCTCGGGCCTTCCCGCTTTAGGGCCTCCTTAAGGGACTACTGACGACTATAAGAACCTATGAGGGGTCCTTCAAGGGCTCCTTAAAGGGTTACTAACGGTTACGACAAGGCTTGTTCTGTAAGGGTTGTGTTTAAAGTTGTGTTGACATCCCTTTGTCTGCCCGCCTCAATCGGCTCGCAACTAGACATCCTTGCTCAGAAAGTCACCAAAGTCACCGAGACAGAAGACGACGGGCACCCGTTAAAATCCGTTAAAACCACCAGCCCCACACCGAGACAAGACATCCACGTCGTCCAGACAGCACAACCATCAGCCCAAAGACGTAGAAGTGGACGGCCGCTGTTTAGGGTTTCGGGTTTCGGGTCTTGGGGATTAGGGTTTAGGGTTTTCTTCAGGGTTGGGGCAAGGGTTCATATCCTGTCTTACTGAACCCGAAATCAACCGAAAGCCCCTGCTCCCCTACCTTAAACCCTAGACCCTAAACCCGAAACCATAAACCCAAAACCCGAAACCCCGAAACCCCAAACCCTGAACCCCGAGGCCCGAAAAACCTGGCTTCAGACCGGTTCCCTCGAACATCCTTCGGGCACCTCCAGGCATGCCCAGGGCCGTGCGGCGCAGCGCGGAAGCGCCGGGGCGCCTGCGCGGGTCTCTCCGGAAACTGAGGAAATCAAAGACAACACCACTGAAGACAGTCGCATGAGGATACCACGAGTAAGAGCAGAATGAATCAGCAAAGATGTTCTGCATGCCACCGCGTTTAGATGCAGTCACCCTCAACCCTGAACAGCTAGTAGCATGAACTGGTGCCGCCTGCCGCATCGAAGAGAAAGCCCCAGGCGATAGGCGCCACAGGCCTTGGGCTTGTCGCTTTAGAGCTGAGTTCTTTTGCAACTCAGCAATGAACGTACAACCGTGTCAAGGATCCCTCTTTAATTGAAGGGATACTTAGAAGTTCAGGCGACTTAGTAAGTAGGGTTATCAGCACGCTCATTAGGGTTATAGCTAGATAACTATAAATGGGGCTATAAGTAGGTTTAGCTTATAGTTACCCTACATCCATCCTAAGGAGGTCCCTTTCGCAAGCGGCAAAGGGACCGTCGAAGGAACCCTGCAGGATTTAAGGTTGAAGTCTACAGGGCTCAGAGATGACCCTTAACAAGAGCCCCTAAAAGAAGAGAGAGGAGCCCCCAAAAGCAACCCTTTTAAAGGAACCTCAAGAGAGGAGCCCTCAAAAGGAGCCCAAAGGGCAATCCTCGAAGGAGAAAAAAACGCTCCGGGCTCCCGGGCTCTTCCGAGAGAAGGGGAGGCAAGGAGCGACCCTGGCAGTCGCTGTTTTGTAAGGGTTCAGGGGTTTAGGGCTTTTGGGGCTTAGGGTTAGGGGTTACGGCTTTTGGAGTTTTTGGGTTTTGAGGTTTGCGGTTTAGGGATTTGGGTGTCGGGATCAATCGCAGCGGCGCTCGCTCGAGACCTTTCAGGATCAGAGGCCCTTACAAAAGCCCAAACGGCTTATTGCAAGCCGTGAAAACTCAAGCATCTTCAGAATTGCAAGATGCCAGATCCTCTAGCCTTCACGTCGGGAAGCCCTATAGGGTTCCTTTCAAACTTCCTCCTCCCCCCCCTCCCCCGCGCCACATTGGAAAAGCAAATAGCAGCGCCTCCCGCAGGAGGAGGGCAGAGGCAACAGCTGGGCCCTTGGCCTCGTGGGAGACTTGCAGTGAGGGCTTCGGCTTCAAAGTCTGCAAGTGGAGCCCCTGTCTTTCACCTGAACAGACTCGCACTTCGGGCCCCGAAAAGGGGGACAAGACTGGGCCTGCGCGGCTTTGATGGCCGCTGCAAAGCTGAGGATGTCGGGCTTTACCTGCGAAGCCTGCGGCTTTCGATTGGTGTCTGGGTTGGTGGATGTAGAGGGCTGCTTTCGACTTCGGCCTTCAGGACGCCGTACGACTTCACGTGGGCTTCTGGGTTTGGAGTTGTGGGATGCTCGGATTCAGGGTCCAGGACATTCCAGGCATCTGGGACTTCGGGGTCTTTTGAGATCCAATGTGGTCGAGCGATGATTGCGAGATCCTGCTCAGCAAGACGGTGGGTTTCGAGAGGCGCAGAGTCTTTGAGGACCAAGAGTTTCGGTTCCTAGCATCCAACGGTCCAGCCTGTCTGATGACGCAAATCATGGAAGTCATCGTTTCGAGATCCCTTCACATCCCATTCCAAGGATGTCCGAAAAGATGCTTGCAGCCCCAGACAAAAGCTTGTAACAGACGGGTTTCGGGTTCTGGGGCTCCGGGACTCCGGGCCGGAGAATTTTTGGGGACGCACGCGGTGAGAGCCAGGGTCGATGACAGAAACTGTAAGGGAAACCTGAGCAACCCAAGCAACCATCGTAGAAGAAGGCGACCCAGTCATCCTAGGCCCAGCTCAGGACACGTTGCGAGCACAGCATCCATGCCTCCGCCTCCTGCAACAGCTGCAGGCTCCTTGCACATCTTGGTGATGGAGGATTTACTGGTGCTTTGCGGCCCTGTTATCAAGAAGATATGGGGTCAGCCTATATCGCTGAGCTCCTAAGTTGGTAGAATCCCCATAACCCTCAACCTCCTATCCCGAAACCCTAAACCCTAAACCCTAAAGCCCTCAACCCTGAAGCCCTAAAAACCCTGAACCCTAAAACCCCAAAACCCTAAACCCTAAACCCTATAACCCTATAACCCTAAAACCCTAAACCCTAAGAGATAGCCCTCAACCTCCCATACCCTTCGGGTCCAGCGCCACTGCGCCGAAGCCGGCAGTGCTGCCATGGTCGCGTTGAAGCTGGCTTGGTCCGCCTGCGCGCCGAAATTAGGATCCCTGTTTTAAAGGGATCTATAATAAGAGTTTCAAAAGGGTGTCTATAAGGGTTGTGCATGGGTAGTTCTCTAAGATAGGGTTCCCTTTTAGGGTCTCTTTTTTTGGTAATGCTGCCGTACTATATTGGGGACAGACTACTAGCATTATGACCGTGAGCTGCGGGCTTAGGCTTTAAGGCTTCGGGCTTACGACGGTTTCGGGTTTTGTTGGAGCTTCATTCTCCCAGTATCAACCAGTATCAACCACTTGTACCCCACCACTCAACACTATGCTGCTTGCGCTGCCAAGATCCGTCCGAAAGTTGCACTCCAAGCATTCCAGTCCCTAGCCCAACTGCCTGTACCCAAACCGCAACCCCCTTCACTCTTTCCATCCCTGAACCCTCTTGCCCTGAGTGCTCAGACCCCCCAAACTCTGAATTCCAAAATCATCAAGCCCTCCATCCCAAGCTTGACAGCATCTTTAAACCCAAATATTAAGCCCATGTCGTGCCATCATAGACATAACAGTAGTCATAATGATAAGAATAACCATAAGAATAACAACAACAGTAATAGTAGCTTATGACAGAGCGTCGTCCAAAATCGACCCCCTGCTTCGGACACACAAAAACAAGCCAGGAAATGCCCTCGCCTTCAGTGCCTTGCGTTTCAGCTCCTCACCGCCGGGACGTTGGGTTTAGGGGTCTGGGGTTTGGGGTTCAGGGCTTGTTTGGCAATTCGCTCTTTTCTTGCTTAGAAGGGGCGGGGGTAAGGTCGCCTTGCAGAAAAAGTCGAAGGCTACCTGCTCAAGTACTGAGTCATCTTGATCACTCTTGTTATAAGAGCATTGCCATTGCAATTCGGCTACGAGTGTAAGCCCGGCAAGCCGAAACCCAAGGGCCCTAAAGCGGAACCCCGAGGCCTGTAAGCCCTGTAAGCCCTGAGAAAGCCACGTCTTCCCTTCAACTGCGAGCTTGGAGCTTGGGGCCTAAGGAAGTGAACAATGCTCGCAAAATTCCCATACATGGCCCCGGCTGGTGAGGTCCCAAACCCTGAACACAAGAAATCCCCCAACGATCCCAATGCCCCTTCATCAAGTAATATACCTTAGATCACAAAAATATTAGGAGCCGCCCTATAATTGAAGGTGTATTCCCTAATTAAGGGATACTGGGATCCCTGAGCCTAACTCCGGGCCTCCATCAGAGCCAGGCTAGCTTGCCAGGCACCCCGCGCTCCGGCCGCCCGGAGCGCTGTGTTGAAGCTGACGAGGTCCTGCGCTTCGAGGATCAAACGGACGTATAGGGCGGCCTGAAGCTCGGAACCCCAAAGCCTCAAACCGCAACCTGATGCCCCACTTTCCCCAAGATCAAAATCAAATTCCCCCAACCCCAGAAACAGACAGACAAGAAGCGGGCATCGCGCGGTCCGGCTGCAGCTCATCCAAGCGCATCAGCTCCAGGCATTCTAGAGCGTAGGGCCAGAAATCTCCTGGGCCCACAAAGCCGCAAGGGCTCAGAGTTGAAAGGTTCAGGGGTTTAGGCCTTTTTGGTATGTAAATAGAGGTTTCTTTTAAGGTTTAGGACTTTAAGGCTTTTTCATGAATGCCTTTAAAGCTTTTAGTCGAAGGCCTGATCCCCTTGGACAACCAGCTTCCGGGGCTTTCGGGGTTCAGGGCTCCTGAGATCTTAGGGTTTCGGGCTTAGGGATAAGGGTCGAGGGTGTTTTTCGCAAGTTTAGGGTTTCGGATTTAGGGTTTAGGGATCTTGGCGGTTTACGGATGAAGGATTTATGGGGGCTTGACAGGGCGGTCCGGGCTCCAGGCTTCGGATTTCGGGGGCCTTAGGATTGTAGGGGCTTTTGCAATTTAAGGGTGTAGAGTTCAGGGGCTGGGTTTTTGTGGGCTTAGGGCTTTACGGCTTCCGGTTCTTGGGGGTTGGAGCTGGGGAAGCCTTCAGGGATCCCGTGCTGCAAAGAGATGTCCAAGAAAGATCCGGCGGGCACATCCCGGCTACTTGACCCTCCAAAGACTGCCAAAAGAACCGCGGAACAGTGCAGAAACCCATCCCAGGAGACAATGAGGGGTGAGTCGAGACAAGAGAGACTGCTGGGGGAAGTCAGCTTCAGAGTTGAGGCTGCGGACTGTGGGCTTCTTGGCGTTCGGAGCTGAGATCTTAAGATATCTGGTTCCCTGTTGCGACCATATCTAACATGATCATTTTGAATCCTTATTGGGTTTTATTATAGGAAAATGTAAAAATTGTATCCAACAAGGACCCAGAGTCAGTTCAGGGTGTAAGGTTCCGGATTCGGGCCTACCATGACTTCGAAAGCAAGACCCGCAGTTGCCCAGACCCACGCCCCGTGACGGAGGTCCTTCCCAGTCCACGAAGGAGCTGATGGTCGTGTTGTAGGAGATGACGTTGGGAGTGATGGGGCCTTTTGATTCAAAACTTGAAGACGTACCCGGTGGTTCCAACTAACTACGCCTTAAGTCTTTTTGGTGCTGTTTTGCTTCAGAGCGAGAGCTTCATCTCCAGATCCTTGCAGATCGGCCTTGTCGCATCTCCTCAAGTAAAAGCGTCGCGCGGTCCCAGCAGCGGCCCACGGCGAGGCCGCTGAGGGTGCTGTTAAAACCTCCAGCTCTTGGCTGCGGATGGCTGCGAGGTGTGGGGTTTAGGTCACAGGGCGAGTGGTCCAGGGCTTTGCTAGGCCTTCGGGCTTGGCATCATTTTGAGCCACCTTTTTATGCAGAACATCATGGTATACGACCTTTGACGGAAAGAAACTCTCCAACACACACGCTCAAGAACTTCTTGTCGTCAAACGTACTGCTGCTGCTTCATCTCTCTCCCTCTCCCTCTCTGTCGCTCTCCGGTCTTCGAGATTGGCCAAGAGGCTGATCACATCCAGCGCCCAGCGCCGAGCACTGGCAGATCGTAGGAGGTCCAAGCAATGGGCCCACTGGCTGCCTTCCCAGCTTCAAAGACTCCAAAATCGCCTAAGCCCTTAGTTCCTAAGCTTCCGCAACCCCTGAATCCTATACCCTGAACCCCGAGCCTTCGGAGCAAACCTCGGAGGCAGCAAAAGCGGACGAAGCGAGAGACATGACTCCGGTTTTTGAATCCGTTCGTCGATCTCTCCGCATGACCGCAGGGTTTGGAGCACTCGCTAAGGCTTCGGGTCTATACAGGACCTGCACGGGGGTTGGATGACTGGCTAACGGGTGCTCAAATCTTCAAGGGGCCACAGCCAGCCCGCACTTGGCCCGGCGGCCCTGCAAAACCTCCCACGCTCACCGAGCCATCCCGAAGCCCCTCCCTACTCCAACACAAAAGCTGATGGTACCAAAGCCTCCGAAGTTCCCATCCTCACCCCCCCCCCCCCCCCCCCC